>CM051032.1:50916115-51171115 GCA_027627225.1 Congeria kusceri | reverse complement strand
TGGTTCACAGCTAGTTCTATATCATATCAACCATGAAGGCTTTCCGGCTAGCGCAGTGGTTGGTACACTCGCTTCTCACCTCGGGGTTCCGGGTTCGCTTCCCACTCCCGGCACATGTGAGTTTGGTTGGTGGTCACCATACCGGACAGGTGGGGTTTCCTCCGGGTACTCCGGTTTCCCCCCACAGCACAAGACCACACCAAAATTGAAACATCTTTCAGTAAAAAAATAAATAGCCTCAAAATTGCAGCTATGATTAAAAATTCGTCCCAACTTTCGTGAGTCTCTAGTAAGTTAATTAAGAAGGACACACCCCGGGTCCGCACATAATGCAGCCTCAGACGCAGAAGGACCTCGAAATACACACACATATCAACCATGATGTCATTATGAATTTACATGATTATTCTACACAAACACCATATGTTTAATCAAATCATCTATCAATATACAAAAAAGAATATAATCGAAATTGGCTGGTTAAGCAACGACAATCGAATCGGGCCATTCACGATCAATTGATCGATACATCAAAAACAATCGTTGCAGCTCTGTAGAATCATATTTTTCACAAATCATCTTTTGCACACACCTTTGAAAAATATATCTCAACTGTCATACTTTTAAATGTGAAGAATGGGATTGGCCAAAACGGGGTATGCGTGAGGATCATGGAAGAATATGATTTCATTTCATATCAAAAACTAGATGTGATCATAAACTTCACAGAAATTGTAGAGAATAAGACTGTGATGTGTGAAGAATAAGATCTCAATTTTCACACCTGTGAAAAATGAGCCCCTATTTGTCACAGATGTGAAAAATATGATGTGTGAACAATATGGTCTTACACAGTTCTAACAACCACTATACCGTTAATCATTGCCGCTACAAACCATGGAGGACATTTTATTACATTTAATCGTATCTTTGATACATTGCTTGAAATTGCCAAAGCTATAAAGGGTAATTACGAAAACGCACATGTTGCAAGTTTCAAATCATGCACATGCACATGTATAGGTGTGTTTTTTTTTTTCTTTAACAATCTCTCTGGCCGAGTTATTACGCGCTTGCAAATTATCAAACCTTCTTCAGACTACGGGAGAAGCTCGTAAAGTGTCCATAAATTAGGCAAACCTGTTAGTTTACTGTCACTTCGACATGGAAAACGAAACGAATTATTTGCTTTATTTGATTTATTTGATTTAACACGTAGTAGGTGGTATATTACAATATTTAAATTGCAATAATTCCGCTTTTGTTGTGCAGCGTTCTAGAAATATTTCAATTCGTCCATTATGCTTCATGCTTTACTTACTTCGACTTGGTGCTTAAACGATTTAAAAATAAAAGTAATAGTAATATAATATTACTATTTAAATTAATGATTTATATACAATATACTAACAGAGTTAGCAGCAAGTATAGTAATAATATTAATTCTACAACTGCTACTACTACTACTACTACTACTACTACCACTACTACCAATACTACTACTACTACTACTACTACAACTACAACAATAACAACAACAACAACTACTACTACTACTACTACTACTTCACTACTACTACTACTACTTCACTACTACTACTACTACTACTACTACTACTACTACTACTACTAATACTACTACTACTTCTAACAACAATAATAATAATAATAATAAAATAATAATAATAATATCTAATAATAAATATAATAATACTTAGTAGTAGTAGTAGTAGTTTTGTAGTGTTGTAGTTTTTGTAGTAGTAGAAGTAGTAGTAGTAGTAGTAGTAGTAGTCGTAGTAGTAGTAGAAGTTGTTGTTGTTGTTGTTATTGTTGTTGTTGTAGCAGTAGTAGTAGTACAATTATTATTATTGTGCAGTAGTAGTACTAGTTTTATAATTTATATAAAATATACCTATTTTATTTGTTTATTAGGTGTGTCATAGTAGACATATATAGTTGATATATTTGACTTATTTAAATCTTCTGTTTTTCAGGAGACCGATGGAAGCAGCTAAGCGCGGAGGAAAAGAAGATTTACACCGACGAAGCAGAGAGACTTCGACAAGAGCACATGAAGCAGTTTCCGGACTACAAATACCGCCCGCGTCGCAAAAAGCCACCGAAGAAGAGCGATGGCGCCACTTCCGGTTCGCCTTCTTCCGCCTCGAACGCGGTGAAACAGTTCAGGGAGCCGCACCACTTCCGGTCTAATAGCTTTAGCTATGAGTCATCTATGAGTCCGAAGTATAGCACGGCGTGCGACTATTCATACAGCTCCAGCGTTCCAATTAACTTACCTGGATATCCGTTTTACGGACAGCAATTTACGTATAATTCCCGACAGTGTCAGACGCCGGATTCGAACCTGTCGAGCAGCCCCGAAGCATTCCAGAACGATCGGTACAGCGAGAATACGTCGCCAGTGGGATTTGGACCGTACGATTATTCCTACGCAAAAATGGCCAACGGAAGTTACGTCACTCAACGCGCTTGCGAGTTGACGCAAATTCCGGTCCCGGTTACTTCCACTGTGATCACCTCACGCGCACCTAATGCCGACTGCCGACAATCTACGTCAGTTATTAAACCAAATACCAATATGCTACGTCACGACAACATATACGAACACATTATCATGAACGATCTGAAAGATGGGCTAGAGAAGGACGAATTCACCCGCTATCTGTCGCCAAAAGGGTCTAGTCAGCAATATTCCGATTATAATTCCAATCTGGTCAAACAAGATTTACCCCACCAGAATCACCAGTCAGTCGTCTGCAAACCGGAACCGAACTGGTCAACTTCCGGTTATGATTGTCGCGAAATGTACGCGCGCACGACTCATTGTGACGTCATGGAAATGAAAGAATCGTCACCGATGTCGACATTCGAATATGACGCTCAGCCAATGATAAATGCGCTTACAAACTAAAGCAGACGACGTTTTGGTAACTCTGTTCATCTAGTCTTCGAGTAGTGTATAAAGTCTTTAAAAAGAGCCCTTGTTGGTCATGGTTATTCGAAACATATACATCTTTTGACCTGACATTGATGTAAATGCTTGTAATTCGAACATATTTCCATTATATCTAAAATTAAAAAAAAATCGTTTATTAATAAATCGAAGATTTAAACCGAAGATCATAGAGACAGAGACATACGTGTAGTTGAAATATAGAGCACACATTCTTTTTTTACAAACGAGCGAATATGCATATGATGTTTTCATTTGTTTATAAATCCTAGACAACCCACTTAAATTAGACTTAAATTAGATCTACCTTAATGTCTTTGTAGTTTGTTTGTGTACATTATACTGCCTTGTGTCATTGTAAATGTCTCAGAAAGTTATAACTGTATAATATATTATTATATGTACATAATGATTGTCAATATCGCCATATTTTGTCTCAGTTATTTATTTACATTTGTCTCCAACATTTTCAATTGAGATTAAATCAGTGTTTCTCCATCATTAAATTTTTCGTTCATGTATATAGTTTTTGCTCGTTATTTGTGTGTTAAATTTCTTTTTTATTTTAATTTATGATATAAGTGTATATAGATTATCTATTATAATGCAGTTTAATAAGTGGTTTCGAATAGAAACTTCGTTGAGAATGTCTGATACTCTGATGATAATTATTGCCGACAACGATGTAGTTGATTCGATAACAACGAAAACATATATTCGATCGTGGATTCGTGTGCGAAGAAATTTGGTGGGTGGGGCATGGTCTAACCTGCGTTTTCGAGCTGGCTTGATCTGACTGTTATTTTCGCAAGACTGTATGTTTTACGAAATATTAATCTCAATTCTTGCTCATGTCTACAGACATCTTATTGTATAGAGGAATAAATCAATGTTTAAATTTCATGAGAAAATTCGTACTAGGTCCATTTTTGTTATGTTTTTAAATTTCAGTTTTTATAACAACTATAAATATGATATTAAAAAGCTCCAAATATGTATGATTGCTTTCATTCACCCATGTTATATCTTGTTGAAGTGTAGAATACGCTTTATTGATTTTTAAGTGAAATATTTTAATACGTGTATTTAAATTGTAAGCTTAATTTGAAGCAAAAATCGATGTCAAAGAGTTTGAACTTCATCAAACATCGCTATTTAAGTACATGTATAGTAATAGCGTTCATCCCTGAAACAATTAAAATGAAAAATAAAAAATATATGAAGGCAGGCCCGGATTCCAGATGTTTAGTTAAATGGGCGGAAATATTCAGTAACTGCCAACAAACTGCTGTTGGTCGCTCTTACAGGTTCGAATATGTATCAGAATTGTGCAATATCGTCAAAAAGGAACAATATAACAAAAATACCACAGAGCGTGTTTGATAATTGCAATGCTTTGAGTAAAAAACATGTAATTGGCAACGAAAAGCATATGTTCAGTTAATTTGAGGTTAAACATTTCGATTGCTAATTTTTTTAGAGGGGTCCGCTTCCGCCTTCCCCATCCCCTTTAAATCCGCGTTTGGAAGGGGTAACACTTTTGTTATTTGAGCACCGACTCGCACTGTCCAAAAACTAGACACGTGCAGTCACGTGCATCATCCTCTTTATCTGCATTTCTCCGTGCAGCAGTTTCTAACATTTCTCCACAAAATTATTGTAGATATCGTTCTTGGTTCTCACATGTATCAAATTGTTGTTTTATTGTGTTCTTCGTGCTAAATTTTTTACTCGTTACGTTAAAGGCTGTAAGACAATCATTTGAATGAAAAGTATAAAACAATGGGTAGTTGAATTTGTTATTAAAATGATTTTGAATGTATTCTGTAATAATTTGGATCCGTCAATTGTACGTTTAACTGTTTCTACGAGTACTTGAAATATAAATCAATAGTCGTATCAAGCTATTACGTTTTTATTAAAAATATTAATTAGGGCAAAAAGAAAAAATAATATATGTTTTGGGCAACCCGATATAGCGAAATTTTTAGCGATGATTGTTTCCGCGAAATTCTTATTCGTCAGATTTAAGCAAATTTTCTGTTTTTTTACCAAAATGTGTCTTTTAAAAAAGGTACAAAAAATCTCAATCCCTACCCAAATTAACTTATTTGAGACCGTTGCCCGAAACACACAGTTTTTTTTTTGGCTTATTTACTTGCACGTGAATGTAAAGCCATATTGATATTGGCTATAATCGGCAAGTTAAACTCAGACGCAAAAAAAATGTTTGTTTCTACTATGTATCCTATTTAATTCTACAAACGATTGCTTTGCATCGTTAGTAATAATAATAATAATATTATTATTATTATTCATTTTTTTTTTTAATTATATTTATTATTATTATTATTATTATTATTATTCATGTTGTATTTGTTGTTTATGACGATGTTCGTTTTTATTATATTTATTGTCTTTTCAGTATTCTTTTAATAAATAAATATTTACCTTTCTTAAAAATTAATTGATGTTGAGTATAGAATGTCCCTGGCCAAATAATGCATACATAATTGTTATATAAGTATTTGGTTGATATAATTTTCTTAACATAACATGTAAGTTTAAATGCACTTCTTAGTCGTACGGCAAGGAATCATGAAGAGAAATTAATTCCATAATGGTGTTTCACATTTCTTATCGACTTTTGGGTAAGAATATACAACGGATACTACATGTACCCATACTTTGGTCTTAAAACTGCCAGTAATATAATTAGTAAACTTATTTTATAACTGTTATCAATTGTCCGCTGCCCCAATATTAAAAACTCGACTATGCCATTATAAGGGCAAATTTATTTAATGGAGGAGTATTACATTTCTTATCCACTTTTTTTCGGTAAAGTTCGGAAATACAAGTAGTCGTAGCATACATAATAGTGGCAACGAGCAGTCACGGAATTTACCGAGTGTTTCCGAAGATTAAGATATTATTCATTTTGTGCATACGTATCGATTAAGTAAGTGATGAAGTTCTTACTGTTCAATTTTGCAAGATTACATTATTTTAGTTCTAAATGTTTAGTATGTTGGGTATTTTTGTGTAAATCGGATACACTGTTTTCAATATATTGCATATTCATTTTAAGTATGTGCACATGTGTTAATTTGTATAAGGTATAGTATTTTTTGTGATCCAACTTCATTTTTTGTTTGTATTTTTAAATCTGCATTTTGAATAAACGTTCCCTGTATAAATGTTATGATCTTAAATTACATTGTACATGTGCTACATGAACTTTAAACTACGGAACATGTTTGGCATATATGTTTACACTTAAGAATATATAATAATTAATAACAAGTAACATATATAATAATTTACATTATATTAAATATCGAAAATCAATGGCTGCGAACTTAAAGGGACTATGTCATCGAAAAGGGCCCCAAAGGGGCTGCAGTAAAAAATCTGAAATTCAAATATTAATATTGGTATAAATATAGGTTAAGATTATGTACATATACTGGAAAAAATGTTTATGCATTCTGAGAAAAAAAATCATTTAAGAATTTATGTCGTGTTTCTTTGGCCCTTTTCTTGTTTACACTTTGACGTCAGATTTGCGGGTATCTAATATAGCCATAGTATGCACATTCATATCCACAAGTCAGAATAGCGCAGCTGGTTACAGCGCTACCTACTGTCATTAGTTCTTACGACTCCGTCTTCGTGAGTTCGATACCCACTCTGGATTTTCTTTTTTCAAGTATTTGTCTTTCTTGGTTTTTATCAAAATTCTCATAATGCAGCAAATTATTCATATGTTTTGTTTGGATACGCCTTTGTATTGGTCATTTCTTGAACATAACAGCATTAAAATTGCAGAAGGAGATCACTTTTTCGTTGACATAGTCCCTTTAAATCGTAAACACGTCCGCCTTTAAAGAGAACACACATTTTCATCCTTAATTATGACAGTCTGTTTTATTTACGAATAATAAAATCATAAGGCCATTTATATATATGTGTGTGTGTTGTATGCAAATGTTCTATTTTGCCTTGTAGCTCAAATTTTTTTGTAATGTAATTATAATTATACATGTTTTTTTCTCTATTTATTGACTGAAGTGTACATGCGTCCAATAAAAAATAAACATTTCAATGAATTACAGTGTTGCTCGTGGTTGAATTTGTCTTCCAGTGAAATTGTCTTCCAGTGAAATTGTCTTTGTCTTCCAGTGAAATTGTCTTCCAGTTTCAAAACATTGTCTTAGTTCGGAACTGTCACACGATTTTGTCGATTGAGACCATCATCGTGATGAAGAGGTTAGTGATAAAGACGACCTCGATGATGACGATGATGATGATGATGATGATGATGATGATGATGATGATGATGATGATGATGATGTAAATGATGAAAATGATCATGATACTGATGATAATGATGATTATGATGATTATGATGATGATAATTATGGAGGAGGGTAATGATCAATATAGTGGTGCTGGTGGGGTCCTGGATGATGACGATCATCATCATCATCATCATGTTTATCATTATGATAATGATGCTTAAGCTGCTAATTGTTACTACCATAATGATAATATATATAATGATGGTCATACTGAGGATGATGTGACAATCTGATAGATGTATTTATACCTTGGTTATATAACTAAAACGCTATACAAATGTAGAATAATTGTAAACATGACGAATTTCGTGATAACGATGTAGAAAAAATCAGTCAAAAACATGCGCAAAAGGAGCTGACATTATGTGATATCTCTAATGGCGTAAGCATATTAGTTTATATACATATTACATTGCATGATAATATAACATCCGTTGCAATGTTTACGCACAATGAACTGCATTTAGGACGTTATCTTTGATTGCAATCAGGCAGCTATGTCATGCAATTTTGGGTTACCGCGATAGGAACAAATAGCCAGTGAGTTCAAGTGTCATACAGTTAATCTCACAAACCAAATTATATGTGCGATACATACAATTGATAAAGACGCCTAATATATGTGGTAGGAAGTATGACTAGGTGACCATGCAAATCGTCCATTGCGAGCCAGAAGGTGTCATCAGCGTATGTGTACAATGCTGATAGCCCCTTCTGGCTTTCAAGGGATTAAATAGAGGTAAACTAAATCTCATATTTGACAAAATGATTGGCTGTGCCCAGCTGTGTTGAAAATCTATAAAATTCCAGACATCAATTTTGCTGTTACCTCCGCAAAATAAGTAAGATTTTGCGGTCGTTGTTTTGGTTGTTTGTTTTTCCTTAGTATTTTTACGCAGAAAGTTATTAATGGATTTGAATTAAATATTCTATGAAGGTAAGGCATCCGAGAATTGTTAAAAAGTATTATTGTATTATTGGGATGTAGAACTACATGTAGGTGAAACTGTTTGTTCCTTAGTAAATGTACGCAGTTATTACTGGATTTGCATTTAATTTTATGGGAATGTTACTTAGGAATCAGAAAAATGTCAGAAAATAACATTATATTAATGAGATATAGGGCACTTTGCCACATTATGCTGTATAACTCATTAGTAACACAACGTCAATGGGAGATGAGCTGCCTTGGCGGGGATCTACGCTGCCCGAGTGTGTGTAGTACATTTTTATCGTGATCGGGATTCTCTCCCATCGCCCCCAGAAGACTTGTTAGTTGGGTTAAGGGGGATAGTGCCCGGTGTGAAGCACTGCACTTTGGTTTAACGTCTCATGCGAAAGACGAGTTAGTAGGTTAGGGTGAAGCGGGGGCTTGAACCTGCGACCCCTGGGTTGAGAAGCCAGTGCGTTACCACTAGACCACAAATCCGCCACAACGAACGCTGCCCGAGGGCTTTCTTGTTCCAGTTGTTGTTCTTTCAGCTGGCTTGGTCGTCTTTTATAAATCAAAACGTGTATACGCATTTAATATATTGTAGAAATCATTTCCATGTTTAAATGTTTGTTTCGTGTCAAATTTTCCATTACACTGAGGCAGAAAATTACTGTGTTATTGAACATTGTATATTTACAATAACTTAAATGCCATTTTCGTAATATATAAGTATAATCGTGCTTGGAGATATAAGAAGCACAACGGTATTTACATTTTTATGGAATGCTAGTAATTTGCATTCTTCTGTCGTTTATCATTGGTGCACCTACGGCAATTATACCATATTTCCGAGAGTTTTCTTTGTTTTTCGGTTTTCAATAATTGTGATACCAGAATGGTTACTGGGCGGGGCATAATATGCAAGCTTATCGTGCAATAAGTAGAGTGCAGTATATTGAAATTTAGTTGTAATTTATACGCACGCTACTTATTGCACTGTAAGCTTGTACATTCGCATCGCATCACGTAACCTTGGGGCATCGCTAAATTTAGAAATGACACAGATGCCAAGCATGCCAGACATCACGTGACGTCTAGGAACTGCCCATGGGATCGGCATCGCGTATAAAAGTGCGTTATGATTGGTGAATATGGTATAAAACACTTGTAGCACCCTTTGACCTCAATATGTTACTTATTTAACCTCGCCCTGCGGGCTCTTTAAATAACTAACACATTCAGGTCAAAGTGTGCTACAACGGTTACTTAATGTACGTCGTGTTAATGCCCTGCCCTGCCCTGCCCTGCCCTGCCCTGCCCTGCCCTGCCCTGCCCTGCCCTGCCCTGCCCTGCCCTGCCCTGCCCTGCCCTGCCCTGCCCTCCTGCCCTGCCCTGCCCTGCCCTGTCCGTTCAGTCCCGTTCCAATCCGCTCTGCTCCGCTCTGTTAAAACGCACCGCATTTTTGCATTTCTTTGCGCACACCCTTTAAACCGATCCAATATCGTTCGATTATCTGTCGCAAGACAACACGCCTCGCTTTGCGTGTGGAAACCGGAACAAGTATGAAACTGGAGGCCCCCGCCCTCGCCTTCATAGTGTGTGAACAACGAGCTTCCGAGATTCTCGTGAATGGCATTGTTTGTATGTTAACAACTATTATCAGGAGTTTAGTTGGTTAACTACCTTCAATAATAAATGTCTGATCACTTCCCTTTTCATATCACCCCGCGTTATTTGTTATATATGTATGGTTAAGACCGACGATGTTCTTTGTGCTAGTTGTAATAAAGTGTAGGCTTGTTATATTGCGTAAACCTATAAACAAAATCTCACATAATACAACATTTCATATTGAAAATTTTTAAAATAAGAGTTACAGATATGTTTATACAAAATTGGAAAACCGAATTGAGTGAATCAACTAGAGCAAAAACATACATATTAATATCCGATTTTAAATTTCAATTCTATTTAAGTGATGTAAATATTCTAAAGTATAGAATGGCACTCTCTAGATTAAGAGTCTCTGCACATAGACTTAAAGTTGAAACGGGTAGATGGCAAAAACCAATAGCTATTCCTTATGAAGAAAGAAAATGTCCTTTATGCAATGTTTTAGAAGATGAATACCACTTTGTTATGGAATGCACATTATATACTGATGTAAGAAAAGCTTACTTAAAACCATTTTATTACGTAAGACCAAATATGTTAAAGTTTATAGATTTACTGACCTCTCAAAATAGTAATATTGTTAAAAATTTAGCATTGTCTTATCTAAAATACCCAATATTTTAAAATGTACCGATTTAATTTTGATGTTTATCCTTTGAATGACCAGTGACTTTGTTTTATGTATATTGTATTGACATTTCATGTATACTCATGGGCTTATTGCCTACTGTATTATCTAAGAAAACTAAACTAAAACTATGTCAGTATATACGAATGCCAGTGATTCCGATTAATACGAACAATCTTTTTCATCACTTTGTATTGGCATTGAACAGAAACTCTCACATTTTGAAAAGCTGTTGTGAATATATTGGTTTGCATGCTCGTAGGGGATTACAGTATACCGTAATTACCCTTACTATTGGGACACCCTAAATATTGGGATACCCCTAATTTTTGGAAAAATAATTATTTTTGGCGCCACTTAATATTGAAAGTTGAATTATTTGGACAAAAATAATAATTTTTTGTTGAATTATTTCGTGACCGTAACTATTGGGACACTGAAATAACACCTTTATATACATTCCATACCCTGCCACAACCGCTGGTTGCATAGCGACTTGTGACACGGTATATTGCGCTTGCTTATATATGTACCATTATGTCCACCATAAGGGGTATGTTTACATGTAGTTGACACGTGGTGAAAACTGTGTACTCTACTGGAGCATGGTCTTCTCAGTTAAGCTTCTCAATTAATTACCATTTAGTCCCCAGCAAGAAATAATTGATCTTATAAGCATCAGTATACTAAAAAAATCCTTCTAATTATTTATAATTAAATATTCAATATAATTTATTTTAGTAAGCGATTTTTATCCCCCCAAAAATAAAATATAATTAATTGGTTCAAGACATAGATATATGCAGAATAGATTGCATCATATATTGTCCTAAATGTTGGGACACAATTTCGATAATTATTTTATTATGTCCCTTAATATTGGGACAATAACAAATTTAATGATTTTTAAGTGTCAAAATACATAGGTTAATTACGGTACTACTCCCGTCTTATTTCCACGAGATTCCCAGCTTTGCAAACAATAACGCCTATTCACTTCGATCCTCCACCCGTTCAGATTTATCATCATTTACATTCTAGTCAGAGTATGGACGAAGAACTTTTTCATATCTTTCAAGACAAGTGTGGAATTCTATTCCTATTCATTTACGAAATACATGTACAACAAATCTGAGTATCTTCAACAAAAGATATTAAAAATATCTGTATGCCCTTCAGTAATGTTATACGTATGATTCTATTTATTGACATATAATTTTCACTGTATGTCACTGTAATAATTATTATTATTAGGCGTATACAAAGCTGTTGGTTTACGCTTACATTCTAACTTTCGGTAAAAAGAGCTGTTTTTGCTAATATGCGGCTTTCGGTAATTAGCAAACATTTCTAATTAGTCTGCGGTGAACATGCCGCGAAGACAAAACCGTTAAAGAAAAAAAGATATTTTTTACCTCGCCCCCTAGATGTTTTGGAGACGTAAACATAAACCAACATTTTTTTGGCCCCTATTATTATTCTTATTCTTTTTCTTATTATTATTAACGGAGTTGCTCAACGGTCATACCCTTCAAAGTCATAATAAAATCGCAGACGTCTATCTTAGGACGGTTTACTAACCTATGTTTGCTTTTATTTTGAGGCGGTCAAGGGGCAAAATATAGTTCCGAGAATATTAAATAAACATGTTTTAAATCAAAGTTCTTAAAGCGACCGTGGCTCGGTGTAAAGGCATTAGTGCAAAATGCAGTGTATCGCGTGAGAGACGCGATGCTACTTGACACAACCAACAGTGAAACAAGTTCTCATAACACCATACGAATGTTATATTCCATTTACTGCATACCTTTTCAGCATAATATTCATTAAAATACCAAAATCACGAACTATTTAATGTCTCGTAGACTATGTTTTTCTCGGAAATGAGTTGTTTAATGATGGCGATAACAATTTAAAAGTCTTATTTAAATTGGCAAGGAATCTATTTGAAAGTTTTTCTATGGTAGGAACCCGTTTGAAAGTTGTTCTTCAGAATATCTTGCGCGAACGTACGTGTGTCAATGTTCTTACGATGTTAAAATTGTGTAACAGTCAACGATATGTGTGTCAAGTAAGAATTTTTAGCTAATATTTAATGCAAAAAATGATATAATTATCAAACCGGGCTGTAATAGGATTGCAGTCGGTTATAGGATGACAACTGATGGCATGACAGTCGTATCTTGCTCAACTTTCGCACTTTCGGTTGATGGACGTCGAAACTTTCCATGTATCATCCGGTAAATAATGTCCGCTTTCGACCATTGGCTCGAAATGGCATTTCCGGTGTCAACGCTCAGGTTTCCGCTATCTTTTGAAATTGAAACGAGAGGCTAGTTTCGTATCAACTGTTGCGGCTTCTTTGTAAAATGATTAACCGGAATTTAAAAAATGGCCAACGGATGTTAGCTCTCGATTTTCAAACCTCATGAATGACCTGTGATTCTAAGCCTCGTTTGCATTTTTAAAGGGATTGACAAATCTTTCCGGTGATTTTTTCAAAGTGTTTAAACCTAAGTGACATATTTGAATAATTGCTTATGAAACAATTTCTACCAATTGAAGCATTGAAGTAGTTTTATTCATGAAATATAGGATCTGACACGAGTTGTCATTCATACCATATTTTATTAAACGAGTTCAAAAATTGTGTTAGTACGCCAGCCTTTGGCGATCTTACTAACGAATTTCCTGGACGAGTTTAATAAAATGTATGTAATGACAACGAGTGTCAGATATTTTTTATCACATAATTTTAAACGAAAAAAAACCGTACAATTTTACATGTTGAAAAATCCTAAAAGTTGTGAATTGGCATGACGTCATTTCATGTTGACGACGTCATTTCACCAAAATAACGTCATGCGATTGGTCATTCAAAGAATATGTAGCCAATGAAAACGCTCAAAATGTTATCTTACACATGTGTAAGATAGAAATATTCGTAAAGGTTGTATTACTCTGCTATGAGGTTAATTTTTATTTACACTAAGCTTACATGTTTTGTGAATAACTCTGGGTCAAGTGTGAGGTTCGTGCGCACATAATTTAATTCCCCAATGCTTTGCATTGACCGTTCCAAGGCGGTGACCCCAGTTTTATTCATGTGTGTTTTTTGTTTGTTATGTGTTTTTGTAATGACCTGTGTATTATTTTTGGCAGTTGGTCACTTGCCATAAATAAAGGACCTCGGGCTGATAATTAGAGTTCTCTCTTGCTGTCGCAACTGGACTTTCGCTTTGTTTATATTCAATGCATTTTGGTTGGTAAAATGTGTGGTTAAATTAATTGTACTCTGATACGATTTCAATAAAGTCTGGACATGTATTTTGGTTTGTTAACATTGTGGTTGATTTAAAAGAAATCTGATACGACAAGTCTGGACATGTGCGTGTTTAACCATTTTCAGAATAAACCAAACATTGTAATACAATAATCTTTAACTTGGTATACGCGTTCAGGACTGTTAACGTTTTACACGAATGACGAAATTATATCAGGGATAGTATTCATAACGCTCGAAATGAAAATCTGAAATTATTCTAATGTAATAAAATGAGATGAATAAAAAAAACTGTGCGCGAATACCTATAATTTGCTTTCCCAATAATGTACAACTGGTCAATCTTGATTGAAATAACTGATGTAATGCAAATATGCAAACATCAATAATTGTATTGGTTAATTCCTTAAAGGTACCTGATATTCTATATAAGGAAAAAAGCCACGCCCTCTGGCGACGGGGAGCGTACCATGTTCTTTAACGAATCTAAATAATCAAAAGAAGGTAGAGTACCACCCACGGACATTTCTGTGACATGATCCAAATAGTAGATTCTAACTATTTTTTAATATAGCCATTTAAGCAAAAATGGCCCTGCCCCCTTGCGGCCATTTTTTCAACGGGGCGGAACCCTTTGAGCAACTTTGGTAGAGAACCACCCAAGGAAACATTTCTATGAAATTAATTGAAAAATTCCCCAGGGATTTAGGGGAAGATTTCGTTATAAGTGTTTTCCTATTTATATCTTTGGCGGCCATTTTATTCAGCGGACTGGAACCATTTAAGCAACTGTGGAAGACCACCCAAGGAACATTTGTGTAAAGTTTCATTAAAATCGGCCCAACGGTTTTCGAGGAGAAGTCTTTTGAAGAAAACGTTTACGGACGCACTCACGCACAGACGAACGCACGACGGACGAACCGCCAAGGCATAAGCTCGCTGGCCGTCGGCAATGTGAGCTAAAAACCTATTTTTTGAATATGGACTCCGATGACGACATCATGTCAGGACTGCCAAATGAAACCATCGACTTAAAGGGACTATGTTAACGAAAAAATGGCTTCGTATTGCACTATAAATTATATTATTTTATAGAAATGCGCTTTACTAAGTCATGTGCATTAAATAAATAAAAATAGTATAATACACAATATGATATTTGATAACAACAAATTAGAAAAAAAGCCAGAAAAAATAATAACCCCAAGTCACGACTTAATAAGGAGCCATACGAAGAAACGACAGTAGACAGCGCTTTAACCAACTATCATGCTTGCTATTGTAAGGAGTCGTTTGTAAAATATGGTTATACAAAACACTTACAATTCTGATGTCAAAATGTAAAAACAGGAAAAGGGCCAAACAAACACAACCCATATTATAAATTGATTTTTATCTCAGAATGTGTACACTATTTTCCAATTATATATACACTGTTACAACCGTTATTATATGCCAGCATTAATATCTAAATTTCAGATTTGTAAAAGAAATTGACCCCTTGAAGCCCTTTTCGATGACATAGTCCCTTTTAAAAAAATGCGTCTTTGTTCCATTTCATGCCCTATTTCTAATAATCACAACATTAAATCTTCACGCGTGCCCTACTTCTAATGATCACAACATTAGAACTTCACGTGCTATAAAAAAAACATTAAGCGTGTGCGTAAACTTTGTACTCCACACATATATGTTTGTAAATATAATCTTAATAATCGGGAATGTGTGACTGCTGCAATACTCCAAACGCAATTTTTATATATAATTTATAATCCATTATCAATCCCGTTCTACAGGACATTGTTCCGATAACCTCGCGACACCGTCCCGAATTTGAATCGATACAGCCGAGTCCGTCCCGACAGAGTCCCGACTATAAAAATTCGGCTGTGTCTACCGAATGTTAAGGTACAAACCTAACTGTCGGGAGTGCTTGGCCGATCACGCCGAACATGTCCCGATAATTCCCGAGTCTCAGGACAGCGTACCAACAGCGTACCGACACCTCCAGACAGCGTTCCGACAGCGTCCCGACATTCCCAACTTTTTTATTATTAATTTTGTATTGTAGCGCTGTCGGGACGCTGTGCGGAGCCATAATCGGGAATGTGTGACTGAGGCTTAAGGTATTTAATGACATTTTTCAAAAACACGAACATCCGTCAATACGTCCCTTTAAAGGTTAACACAAACGCACGACAGGCCGCCCGGCTGAGCGCAGTGTTTGGTATACTCGATTCTCACTGTATGTGTGAGCTTCGTCGGATTATATTTTTCACAAATCATATTTTCACAAAAAGGGTCTCATTCTTCGCAGGTGTAAAAATTGAGATCTTATTATTTACACAACACAGTCTTATTCTTTCTATTTTCTGTGAGGTTTGTGATCGCACCCAGTTTTTGATATGCAATGAAATCATATTCTTCTATGATCTTTACGCATACCCAGTTCTCGGCCAATCACATTCTTAACACTTAAAAATGTGACAAATGAGATCCTATTTTTCACTAGTGTGTGACAAATATAATTTGTGAAAAATATGATCCAACAGAGCTTGGTTAGTGGTCACATGTGGGTTTTCTTTGACTACTCCGACTCCCCCATGACCTATAACACAAGATCACAACAAAATAACAATCACTTCAATAAAAACCTAATATAGCTTGACATTGCAGCTATGATTTAAAATTCGTCCCGTCTTTCGATGTGTCTCTACTAAGTAAATTAGGTAGGGGTGATGGGACACACACCCTGGGTCCTCACATAATGCAGCATCGGTTTGGGCGGATCTCTTAAAAGAACGCAAACATATACACACCCCACAAAACGCGCGAACCTGTTCAATCCGCGTGTGTGCACGTGCTTGTTAGATACGAGTATATATTTCATGTTCTTAATTTTTATCTGCATGTACAATGTATGCATCTGCAATCAGATCATGTTCCAAACTAATTTGATTCTGCATGTATGACATGACCAATCAAGTATCCTAAATACAATAACAATAATGGTAACTTGAGGGAAAACAAGAGAAAAATATGAAATATAAATCCTGGCAGGGAAATATCAGGGAATTTTGAAATTATGAAAAAAAAAATCAGGGGAAAATCCAAAATGAAAAAAGTGAGATATAGAATCTTTGAAACAAGTACATTGTTTAGTAAAAAAATGGCTTAAAAGTGGAGAATGGCAGCCTTATATTTGAGGCGTGTCTTGGGAAACCCGGGCTTAAAGCATATGGGTAGTGTCGTCCCGAATTAACCTGAGCAGTCCGCACAGGCTAATCCGGGTCGACACGTTTCGTTTTTATGGTATTTTCTGTTTCAATGAAGTATCTTCTAATCATAAATCGACTGAAGGCGGAAAGTGTCGTCCCGGGACGACTCTTTACGCACATGCATTAAGCCCGGGTTTCCCACGACACGCCTCATTTATATATACACTAATGTTATCGGTAATATGACCCTAAATGTCTGTGAGAGTCACATACTGGTCAAGGGAAAAATCAGGGAAATATCTGGGAATTTTACTTAGGAATTTCAGTAGTCACCCTGATATGTAGGTTAGATACCAGTTAATCATTGTGTATCCCTCCGTGGTCCATTCGAAAGAAGTGCGTATTACTAAATAGTTCCTTTTCTCTTCTGGTATAAAAGCCATTTAGCAATTCTCAGACATGCCTTTTGTGGTTGTTTCTTATATCCCATGTGTGTCTGGAACATTTTGGTGTATTTCATTGGAGGCTAACTTGAAAGGTGAACTATGATGGTGTGTTTACTGTGGTATGGGGCTTTTGTCGAAATATGACTACCGAAACCCTGCTTTCTACCGGTGTCTGCATTCAGGTGAGATGCATTTTCTTAGAAGTAACATGACATATCTGTTTTATTGCAATTGTTGAAAGAAGAAAGATTCATCTTTAAATTGATACCATGCTCGCACAATCTTAAATAAAGGAAAGGCTAGAAAAATGCTTGGAAAGTTCGCCGTGTTATAATGGGACCCTATGGGAATTGGAATTACTGATATCTAACTTATGTATATCTGCAAAACATCATGATAACATTATGTTTGTTAATAATTTTATTAACAAAGTCCACCATTTAATGGGACAGCCCTTGTAATGTAACATAAAAAATCTAGCAACTTTTATTTTCATTCTCGATATCCCCTGGATAAGTATCCACCAAGTTAGGAACATCACTAACTAGAAAACACTCGAGCTTCTCACATTTATAGTCATTTCACTTTCTGAATAGTTCGTTTATGTACTTTAAGATAGGCGTTGGAAAAATGTCCACTCGACAAAACGATTTAGTCTATCGAACTGCTCATCTTGAGTCATAATTATAATCTGGTATGGATACTTTAATATCGATACCGTTAGGTTTCGCAGCAACAGTAAAACGCGACTCTCAGCTCTAGATATACTCATGACGACTGTTTAAATTTAGTTGATAATGAGGGGATAATCCATTGACTGAAATGGGGGGGGGGTCGTAATTTTCAATTTATAAACACGCTGCAATCGTCAGTATTTAAATCGTCTGATTTACATGTATTGGTTCGTGCATGTTTATAATGGTTATCTCCTCCATTTTCCCGTCTATAGTTCCAGGACATATTATATGTTTGTTAAAGTCTCAATCCATAGGTAAGCACATACATATGTGCAGATTTACATACAAATAAAACATGCATATGGCCAGTCTATGCAGAATTACAATAAAAACGCACATTGTTAAAAGAATGAAAAAAAATATATTAAAAGTTACACATATTAAAAGAAGTAAACGGGTCAAATGCTCACTCAAACCTTGCCCTTATTTTCTGGATATGAATAACTTTTGTCAAATACGACATAAAGAAATAAAATGTAATTACAATGTAATTATGACAAGAAGAGAATTAAAAAGCTGTTTATATAGAGCATTGCAACTTCGTAAATGCTAAGTAGTAAACAAAAGGCCAGCTCAAACGAATGTGTAACTATAAAACATCTTATATACATGTCTACAACCTTGTAATTACGATGTTGACTGCAAAGACCATTATTTACGCAAAAAAAGTATTCTCTTTGGTATTAAATGGCAGGATTTGGCGGTAATTTTCAACAGCACTGGATTACAGAATATACAGTATTAAATGGCAGGATTTGGCGGTAATTTTCAACAGCACTGGATTACAGAATATACAGATAAGTTTATCTGTATCATTCATTGACAGAAAACCAGGGGCAATTTGACCATTTAAAAACAACACTGTACGATAATCAGCATTATGCACAGTTATGAATTACATATTGTTTATTACAGAAAGACAATATTCTTTAATTAGCAGTTATGCCATATTTGAGAGACTTTTCATTGTTTTTCGGTATTCGATGACTTTAATATCAGAGCCAAGTTGCTCAAAACTTTAACGGCCAATTAAACTAACACCCGTTAACTTTTGGATGTAGTTTTTGATTTAAATTAAAAGTTAAAATTTTAAAATTTGCATTTATTTTAAATAAATTAATATGCTCAAATAATTTTCAAATGCTTCATATGCAAATTGCTTGTAATATAAGTTGTATTTACATCAAAAGCTAACCGGCCGTTAGCTTAACCGACCGTTAAAGTTTTGAGCAACTGGACCCAGAACAGTTACTGGTGGGCAGAGCCTATTATGCAAGCTTATCGCGCAATAAGTATCGGCCTCGGTTGACATCACTCTCCTCGGGGTGCAATATTTACTATACCCCTCAACTGCCTATGATATTTATTTTATTATACCGATCAAAAATACTGTGATTCAAATAACAAACTAGTCGTACATTGTAAACTCAAGTTTATTACTGGAAAATCAAGCGCACATCGACATTCATTTTTTTTAAATACACTTTAATAAGCGCCTACTGATCATTAGCTGAAACAGATTTCTCGGAAACCCCGATTTGCTATTTTTAGGCCCACGCGCGGGGTATATTTTAGTCACGCGCGGATATATTATATAAATATCACACCCCATAGAGGGTGATACAACCCGAGAATGGTAATGTCAACCGAGGCGTAAGCCCTTTCGAGGGTTACCCTCTATGGGGTGTGATATTTATTTTATTATACCGAACAATAAAACAAGGAAACTTAGGCCTGATTACTTAATTTATATATCTACTTTTTTAAATGCCCTTTAAAATCAACTGATAACCTAAGTGTTAAAGCTAATTTACCACGGATTATTTTCATTATTTAAGATGTGTATCTATATGAAACATTTATGGTTCCTTCACAATACAATAGTTAAATAATACAGAAACAGCCTTCCGTACTTTCAAACAGTTTGCAAAGTGTACCGGCATGACCGGTGAGTGTGTACAGTGCAGTTATATTTAGATGGGTCATGCTTAAAAGATCGCGTGATCATTAGGAAGTTTCTACAGCGCGTTAGTTTAAATCAGTAATATACATGGCGAAGTACGGGCGAAAAATTATTGTTGGATACAAAACGAAATATTATAGTTGATGGGAAGTGTTTAATGGATATTCAGAACACTTGAACGCGATATATGTGTACAGTAGAGTAGTGTAGTAACGACACAAACCAGTTTACGCTCGACTGACATACAGTACTGGTGAGCGAGTATATGTCGGATAAATATGCATTTATTTTGGGACAGTTATAATTCATGAACAAACTCAACGATGAAATTTAGCTTGTAACATCCTGGGTTGATCACCCGTTTGCGTATGTAAACAAAAAAAGTTTCACTTGTGCGCATGCGCAACAATAGAGGCCCTGAAAGGGGTACATAAAACATGGTCTTTTTCACGTTGACAGTAGTATTTTCCGGACGTTTTATGTAACAGTGAAATATACAGAGAAATATGCTTTATAACATTATTTAATTTATATTACACAACAAATAAATTATCAGATGCGTAATTTATATCAAAATAATACGACTTTATCAAATGATTTAGTAATAAATAGAGAATATAAGTAAGGCGTTGAAACAAATACGGAAGCATGACGTTTTAAAACGTTTACTAGACGTTACGTATCTATGTTGCTACTACGCACGTCCTTAACGTCGTAGCGGGTTAAATAATGTTCTGCCAGAGTTCGTCTGCTATAATGAGCAGACAGCCAACTATCACAAACCCTGTCTGGGCCCAACATTGGGATTTTATCGCGCATGCGCACGTCATTTTACTTCCCCAGACGACAATTGCATGCGTTTCAGACTATCAACGTAAACATTTGGGGTTTTACCAAAAAATAAACTCACTCATTTCGAAGAAAAACGAAACGTACTTGAAAATATATGCGTTTATTTGTATTATGATGATAACATACGAAAAGCGGTAACAAAACGCGAATATTTAAAAACGTCTGGATAAGACTACTGTCCGACAAATACTCGCTAACCAGTAGGATTGTGCTGTGTTGTGTTAGTTTGTTTTTAACATGTCTAAGCAATCGCGTAACACATAATTAAAGACACCATGCATCGGCGATATCTGTACTTATTTTGCACGGCAATACGGATAATCGGATACAGTTTTGGAGACAAAATACGATTTAAAATATACGTTCTTATCAGTCATGGCGATTTGAAAAACAAATCGCGTTTCTGGTTAGCACGGTTCGCATAAAATTAAATATTGAACAACTTTGTGGATACTTGAAAATGAATTGCACCCGCATGTTGCTGGATATTAATTGTAAAAGCAGTGGATTGACGTTAGCATTACTAAAGGTAAACGTTGTTTTGTTTTGAGAAACGTTTGTTCTATGCAGGGTGCATAGAATTTGTAAAATACAGTTTAAATGATATGTTTTGGTATCATTTTAAAGGTATATATGTAAGCAATAAGAAAAAGGCCTGTCTTTGTGCACTTCTTTGTCTAGTGGTTCCCAGCATCATAACTTTTGGCCCATGTATTCATGCGCAAAATGGCAGCCTCCTTGCCTGTCAAAACCGGTGTGTTTTTTCTCTAAGGTAAATATTTTGAGTTACAACGCATATAATTTTTTATTAGATTGGGGTATGTCGTTGGGCGTTCGGGCGGGGTGGCGGCTTCAACTTTTCGTTTCCGCTCTCTAACTCGAGAACGGATTGAGCTATTGTAATGAAACTTCATACATAGATACCTTATATCGAGACCTCGCTTTGGATTGCATATGGGGTGGGTGGTACAAGGTCAATGTCACTGTTACTAAAAATAGAAAAAGGGGTTTCCGCTCGATAAATTGAGAACGAATTGAGATTTTTTAATGAAACTTCATAAATAGATACCTTATATCTAGACCTCACTTGGGATTGAATATGGGGTGGGTGGGGTCAGAGTCAAGGACCATTATACTAAAAATAGAAAAACGGTTTCCGCTCAATAACTTGAGAACGCATCGAGATATTTAAATGAAACGTCATACATAGATACCTTATATCGAGACCTCGCTTGGGATTGCATATGGCGTGTGTGGGGTCAAGGTCAAGGTCACCCTTACTAAAAATAGAAAAACAGTTTCCGCTCAATAACTTGAGAACGCATTGAGATATTTTAATGAAATTTCATACATAGATATATATCGAGACCTATAATTTTGGTTATCAGATTGGGGTATGTCGTTGAGCGGGCGGGCGGGCGGGCGGGCGGGTTGGCGGCGTCAACTTTTCGTTTCCGCTCTCTAACTCGAAAAAGGATTGAGCTATTGTAATGAAACTTCATACATAGATACCTTATATCGAGACCTCGCTTGGGATTGCATATGGGGTGGGTGGGTTCAAGGTGAAGGTCACTGTTTCTAAAAATAGGAAAAGGGTTTCCGCTCAATAACTTGACAATGCATCGAGATTTTTTAATTAAACTTCTTACATAGATACCTTTTATCGAGACCTCGCTTGGGATTGCATATGGGGTGGGCGGGGACAAGGTCACCGTTACTGAAAAATAGAAAAATGGTTTTTGCTAAATAACTTAAGAATGTATCGAGATATTTTAATGAAACTTCATACCTAGATACCTTATATCGAGACCTCGCTAGGGATTGCAAATGGGGTATGTGGGGTCAAGGTCAAGGTCACCGTTAATAAAA
Organism: Congeria kusceri; assembly: GCA_027627225.1. NCBI lineage: Eukaryota > Metazoa > Mollusca > Bivalvia > Myida > Dreissenidae > Congeria > Congeria kusceri. The sequence continues at coordinate 51,148,173 of CM051032.1, read as the reverse complement.
ACAGAAAAACTGTTTCCGCTCAATGACTTAAGAATGCAGCGAGATATTTTTATGAAACTTTATACATAGATATCTTGTATATTGACCTCGCTTGGGATTGCATATGGGGTGGGTCGGGTCAGGGTCAAGGTCACCGTTACTAAAAAAGAAAAATGGTTTGCTCAATAAATTGAGAACGCATTGAGAAATGTTAATGAAACTTTATATGTAGATACCTTATATCTAGACCTCGCTTGTGATTGCATATGGGGTGGGTGGGTCCAAGTCACCATTACTAAAAATAGACAAACAGTTCCGCTCAATACCTAGAGAACGAATTGAGATATTTTAATAAACATTTTTTATGTAGATACCTTATATCTAGACCTCGCTTGCAATTGCATATGGGGTGGGTGGTCTCAAGGTCAAGGTCACCATTACTAAAAATATAAAAACCGTTTCCACTAAGAAACTTCAGAACGAATTTAGATTTTTAATAAAACTTCATATGTAGATATTGAGACATCGCTTTGGATTGCAAGATCAAGGTCACTATTTTCAAGCCATATGTGTATGGCCTTCACCTTGCACCCAGAACTTTCTTTAATTATTGTGCTGACTTGTATGCATTTCATTCGGAAAATTTGGTTTTCGTGGAATTTCCACGTTTCTTGTTTTTACCTCATCTGAGAAGAAGAACATGTCATAAAATCGGCTCAAGCCAAAATCAGGAGGATTCTAAATCAATTTTGATTGCACTACACACGTTCCTGACAAATTGTAACAGATTTGTGAAGAGTTTGAGTAAAGCATTTTATAACTTGTTGTGCAGCAACCTCGGTCAATGTTTTATTATTACTATTCACCATCACTTTCAGATAATTCTACCTACGTCTACGCAATTCAATGCAATGTAAAAAAGTGACGAAATATTACATGTTGTTATAAAAGTATCGTTATTTGTAAACACTAAGAAACATGTGTCTGCCCTTTCGCAATTGTCATGCATGTGTCCTTTTGAACTATACGAGTACTTTGTAGCCCAATTTCATGTCGGACACTCAAGGATTTGTTTTGATTCTCATGCAGATTTCTTTAAGTCACATGCTTCATTGTTTACATAACACGCGCCTTTTACTTCAGTGACATGCAACGAACTATATCTATTTTAATGTTTCACATGTTTTTATATTTATATTAGAACATAAGGACCGTTTGAAGAAAGCTAAATTCATTCATCTTAATCTAGTTTGTTTTTGCATTGTTTCTGTATTGTCCGCATTTTTTCTGTATTGTATTTGCATTCTCCACATTGTATCTGCATTGTCCGCACTGTATCTGCATTGTTCTGCATTGTATCTTATTTGTATCTGCATTGCCCGCATTATATCTGCATTGCCCGCATTGTATCTGCATTTTCCGTATTGTATCTGCATTGTCCGCACTATTCTGCATTGTATCTGCATGGTCCGCATTGTATCTGCATTGTCCGCACTATTCTGCATTGTATCTGCATTTTCTGCACTGTTCTGCATTGTATCTGCATTTTCCGCAATGTTCTTCATTGTATCTGCATTGTCCGCATTGTATCTGCATTGTCCGCACTATTCTGCATTGTATCTGCATTGTCCGCATTGTATCTGCATTGTCCGCATTGTATCTGCATTGTCCGCATTGTATCTGCATTGTCCGCATTGTATCTGCATTGTCCGCATTGTATCTGCATTGCCCGCACTATTCTGCATTGTATCTGCATTGCCCGCATTGTATCTGCATTGTCCGTATTGTATCTGCATTGTCCGCATTGTATCTGCATTGTCCGCATTGCATCTGCATTGTCCGCACTATTCTGCATTGTATCTGCATTGTCCGCATTGTATCTGCATTGTCCGCATTGTATCTGCATTGTCCGCATTGTATCTGCATTGTCCGCATTGTATCTGCATTGTCCGCACTATTCTGCATTGTATCTACATTGCACGCATTGTATCTGCATTGTCCGTATTGTATCTGCATTGTCCGCATTGTATCTGCATTGTCCGCATTGTATCTGCATTGTCCGCACTATTCTGCATTGTATTTGCATTGTCCGCATTGTATCTGCATTGTCCGCATTGTATCTGCATTGTCCGCATTGTATCTGCAAAGTATCTGCATTGTCCTCACTGCTCTGGATTGTATCTGCATTGTCCGCACTATATCTGCATTGTTCTGCATTGTATCTTATTTGTATCTGCACTGTTCTGCATTGTATCTGCATTGTCCGCATTGTATCTGCATTGTCCGCACTATTCTGCATTGTATCTGCATTGTCCTCACTGCTCTGGATTGTATCTGCATTGTCCGCACTGTATCTGCATTGTTCTGCATTGTATCTTATTTGTGCTTTGTTCTGCATTGTATCTGCATTGTCCGCATTGTATCTGCATTGTTCGCACTATTCTGCATTGTATCTGCATAGTCCGCACTATTCTGCATTGTACCTGCATTGTCCGCAATGTTATTCATTGTATCTACATTGCCCGCATAGTATCTGCATTTTCTGCATTGTATCTGCATTGTCCGCGCTATTCTGCATTGTATATGCATTATCCGCATAGTTCTGCATTGTATTTGCATTGTCCGCATTGTATCTGCATTGTCTGCACTGTTCTGCATTGTCCGCATTGTTCTGCATTGTCCGCACTGTTCTGCATTGTCCGCATTGTTCTGCATTGTATCTGCATTGTCCGCATTGTTCTACTTTGTATCCGCTCAGTTTCTGCATTTTTTGCATTGTTTCTGCTTTGTCCATTGTTTGGCAATATATCTGTATTGTTCGACTTATGTATCTGCATTGCATCTGCATTGTATCTACATTATATCTGTATTTTATCTACATTGTACCTGTATTGTTCTGCATTGTATCTACATTCTATCTGCATTGTTCTGCATTGTTTCTGCATTGCCCGCGTTGTTCTGCATTGTTTTTGCATTGAATCTACATTGTATCTGTATTGTATCTGCATTGTTCTTCATTGTTTCTGCATTGTATCTGTATTGTTTCTGCATTGTATTTGTTTTATATCTGTATTGTATCTGCATTGTGTCTGTATTATATATGCATTGCATTTACATTATATATACATTGTTTCTGCATTGTCCTCATTTTTATGCGTTGTTTATGCATTGTATCTACATTGTCCGCATTCTTTTCTGCATTGTATCTGGATCGTATCTGCACTGTCCGCATTGTTTCTGAGTTATTTCTTCATTATTTTTGCAATGTCAGCATTGTTTCCGCATTGTTTCTATATTGTTTCTGCCATGTATCTACATGGGATGCGTTGTTAATGCATTGTTTTTGCATTGTTCGCCTTATTTCTGTCTGCATTTTTTCCGCATCATTTCTCTACTGACCCCATTTTTTCTGCATTTTTTTACATTTACCTTTACTGACCGTAATGTACGTGCGCATTGATTATGCACTGTGTCTACATTTGTCGCATTGTCTCAGTGTTGTCCACATTGTTTCTGCAACGTCGGCATTGGTTTTTGCAATATTTCTCAATTCCGCATTGTTTCATCATTATCCACATTGTTCTGCATTTTATCTAAATTGTCCGCATTTTTTCTTTTTATTTTCCATAAAGTTTCTGCATTGTATCTACATTGTCCGCATTGTTTCTTCATTGACCGCTCTGTTTCTGCATTGTAACTATATTGTCCGTATTGTTCATTCACTGACCATAATGTATCTACATTTCCGCATTGCGTCTGCATTGTCCGCATTGTTTCTGCATTGTAACTACATTTCTAAGCTTTGTTTACATACATTGTGTCTGCATTGTCCGCCTTTTTGTTGCACTGACCGCATTGTCCGCATTGTTTCTGCGTTGTTTCTCCAGTGTACGCGTTGTTTCTGAATTAATATCACATTATTTAGTCAAAATGATCTTTGGTGCTGACTGGTTAATGAATATTACTAATGGAAACTTATTGCCAACGTAAATATGGACACATATTCAATAAATAGCAAAACAGTGTGTGTGTATTTCGAAGTTTAGGAGATCCTTCCGCGCCTGAGGCTGCATAATGTGAGGACCCGGAGTGTGTCCCAGCACTCCTACCTAATTAACTTACTAGACACATTTTGAATCACAGGTGCGATTTCCAGCTTTTTATTTTTTACTGAAAGATATTTAAATTTTGGTGTGGTCTTGTGCTGTGGGGGGGGGGGGGGAACCGGAGTACCGGAGGCGATCCCGGGTCGCCTAGGTGAGAAGCAAATGTACCAACCACTGCGCTAGCCGGACAGACTAAAGTAGCAAAACAGTGTAGCTAAACTGAAATCTTCCCGCGTTCACTACCAAACAACTTCGCCTTTGATTAAACAAACATTGAAAAACATGTCCGAAGAACGTTTTCCAGTTCCTTCAGTGTGGTCATGTGAGCAATATATAATATACTTTTTAAATAATTTTCGATTCATCGTTGTTTATTGGCTAATAAACAACGATTTGGAGTTCTGGTAGAAATTAAACCACGAGGGCGTTAGTTGTTTTATAGCCACGCATCAGAACGACAAAGAGTTTATTATTGGCCGATAAACATCGATAATGCGAAAATTATTTCGATTCTAACAAGATTTGATATATATTTTTGAAATTGTAATTGGAACTACTTTTTACTATGCTCCGCTCAGAATCAGGACTTCTTTTTGTGTCGTTTATTGGGTAGTTCAACAACGATACTATTTTTCTTTGTCTATAGAAAAAAATAGCGACTATGGTGTGAAAATATACTATCAAATACTAGTGACCGGTAAACGATAATAATATGCAGGTTAAAATGAACTTTCCGGCCATGCTACAAATGTGTTATCCAGAAACTGTAATTGTATCCGGATATACGAATATTCGGATATTCCTTGAAATATTTATTGAAAGTTTTTTCCTAATTCATTTGATCATACATGTCGAAACTTGTTATTGATTCTAGTTAATCCTTTATGCACTTGGTTTCTTAGAAGTTAGTAAATATTGGCTATCGTTTTGTAAACATATGTAGGCGATAGTGAAATTTCCATTGAAATTTTCATTCAGTGGGTGTTCTTCAAACCATAACGAGCCCCTGCGAACTGTATTTGGGTTTCAAAACTGTCGAAATAGAATTACATGGGAATTACCGGTATATAAATGTGTTTCATACTCTTAAAACTTGTATAAAATGATGGTATACATGTAATATGTGTATAAGTAAAATACACAGCTTGCAATGTACATTAATTATGTAAAGCTTTGATGGAACTTATTACCTCGGTCAAAAACGAAAATCAACCGATTCGCCATAGGAACTGCAAAGTTATGGCCCTTTAATAATGTAAAATTAGCCTTTTTGGCTGTTTCCGCCCTCTATTATCACTAGTTTTCATCCGATCTTCAAAAATTTGATTAAAAAATATTCGAGTTTATAATATTTTAGCAGATTTCGATTTCAACGAAATCTCCCCAGGAACTGCAGAGTTACGCCCCTTGATTTATCTTAAATTGGCTTTTTTAGCAGTTTAGGCTCCCTATCCGTCAGCAGTTTTCACCAAACTTGATATTTTAAAGCTTTGGTTTAACCTAGACGGGGCATAACTGTTTTAAAAACAGCTCTTGTTTCTTTCAGGTTTCTGTGAAGATTTGTATTTGTAAAACATGCTACTAATCAGATTTCCTGAAAGCTTTCGAAATCGCAAAACCTACGCTACAAACACTTCGGCATGTGCTGGACCGTTTCATTGAAAAGAACCCTTTAAAATCGTTCAAACTCCTAAGCTATCATGTGATATAACTATTTCGAAAGTGTCCGTAAGTGGATTGAATATTTGTTAAGTTGTATATTATAGCTTTTCTAAATAACTATCGACGTATCTTTCAACAAAAGCAGTTATCTACGGAAGTTCCTCCTTGACATGAATTGACAGCCCATCTGTGGGAACAACGTCCAAGCGCATCAAAAGCCTTGATTGTACACGAAGCCGACAATTAAATTGGGGCGCAAAATGGGACCAGTTTGATAAAACAAAAACAAATCAAAACTTAATCTTTAAATAAATAAAGAAAAATCAGCCAATGAAATTCAAGGCTGTTGTGTTACAACCATTTCTATTGGTCAATATTTTATGCTCAGACTTGGTTTGGGATTAAGGTATTTCGTAGTCTATGAAAGAATCCAAGACCTGCTGGCATCGTGACTTTCAAAGTTCTTTTAAAATTGAAAACTTTTTTCTTAATCATGGTACATTACCAACTGGCCGCAAACAGTCTTAAATTAATTATTAGTCCTCATGTATGTAGATTATTATATACATGTATTATATATTTTATATATTATCCCATTAAAGTATAATATCACATGATACAGTAGTATTGTTTGTAAGATTTTTTAAGTTGAGATTTTAAGTTTGATATCTGGAACTATCTTTTCCCCGGGCTATAATGTTACGCAAACATATGCAAAATATTGTAAATGCCATTCTTTACTTTATCTATTTGTTCTTATCATATTCTTTTCCAGTTTTCTCCAATTTGAAAGTCATTTATTCTGCTATTTCTGGACGTTCAACCGGACGAGTATAGATGGACTTTGTTTGTGTATACCTACGCCAACTGGATTAAAGTACGAGCATTTATTTTGGTGTACAACACATGTTATGCCAAAACAGGATGTGTATTTATGAGGTATTACGGGATGTGTATAGTAAGTCTAATCGGGATGTTCGTTTTTCGTGGGGTTTTACCTTAAAGGGACTTTGTCATCGAAAAGGGCCTAAAGGGGGCAATTTCTGAAAATGTCTGACATTCAGATATTAATACTGACATATAATACAGGTTAAAACAGAGTGTATATAATGAAAAAAGAGTGCACGCATTCTGAGAAAAAAAAAATCAGTTTATAATATGGTTTTTGTTTCTTAGGCCCTTTTCATGTTTAAATTTTGACGTCATAATTGTGAGTATTTTCTATAACAATAGTTTACACTCTATTTTTTACCAAGCATGATAGCGCAGTTGGTTAAAGCTCTGTCTACTGTCATTTCTTTGTATGACTCCGAAGTCGTGAGTTCGATCCCTGCTTGGGATTTTAATTTTTCAGACTGTTTTGCTAATTTGTTTTTATGAAATATCTTATTGTGTATTATTTTATGTTATATTTATTTCATGCACATGTCTTTATACAGCGCGTTTCAGTCATATAATAGCATGTATAGTGTAAGAAGAATCCAGTTTTTTTATGCCATAGTCCCATAAACACTGTCCTCATCTAATTGATGATTTTATTATATTCTCAAACCTGGTGTGTTGTTTGTATATTTGTACAATTGTATAATGTTTGTATACAGAGTCTACATGAACATGGCACTTGGCAGGTATGTATATGCTGGCATTTATTAAAACGTATCTACAGTGTTTTAATTGAAAGAAATTAATCTATAGTTGTTGTTTTTTTTACCTTTTTTAATGTAAAAAGCAGCATAACATATACGTGCAAGCTCCTAGAGGCACTTGTTACGGTCTTACTCAGACATTTCAAGACATTACGGTTATTACCGTAAACCAGGCACTTGTTACGGTCTTACTCAGACATTTCAAGACATTACGGTTATTACCGTAAACCAAGGTTGTGATATCACAAGCTAAAGAATACTAATGCATATGATGCATGAGTATCGTAAATCCTGAATCGTCATCTTCGCGTACATGTATACATGAAGGCTTTCACAACATTCATATGTGGGAAATTTCAAGAAGTTCCGTAGGTTTGACCAACAATGTAGTCTCATTAAAACTTGATGTATAATATAAATTATAGTAATACACGTCATAACATGAGCTGTACTATTACATGCATTGTATATTATTAATAAAGCAAGGTGGATTATGAGTTATGATATAGAATGCTATACCCTCTTCAATAATATAAATTATTAAGCAAACCTTTTGTAATGTTCGGTCATTTCTTACATTTAGCTTAGCACTTGACTTCGAATTGTCATGCCATAATTATATATGTATGTATTTATATAGCGTCTTCAAGTGCTAGTATCGTGAATATTTTGACCTTCTGTCTGTCTTTGACCATTAATGTATTCTTTAATTTCGTTTTTAAGCTGATGCCTGTCAATTACATGTTTCGCAAGCGTATAGAAATTTCAGATAAATATGATATGAATATCAAATTATTGCTCTTGTGTATAGTGTAATGGTTGGGTATTCTAACTTACTGAAAATAGCATGAAGTAATGTTTGTGATCTTGCTTGTGATACATTTGACCTAGTTTTGACATTGAAAACATCCCTGAAAATATATTCTTGTTTTTATTGTTTGACACAACTGGGGCTGGTTTTGCCTAAATGTGGGGCTGGTTTTGCCTAAATGTGGGGCCGCCTTTGCTTTTTGGGGCCGTTTCAGACTGGGGCCGGTTTTGACTGGGGCCGGGTTTGCCTCCTCCATTTATTGTAGCCTTATGTTTTACTTTAATATTTATGTCCAAAATTAAAGCGATAAATTGGTTATTCTGATATTCAAATGATTTTTTTTTTATGTGAGCTTTGTCATGTGTTTGTATATTTTGCTTTGGTTTAGTTAAGTGTGTATTAAATTGTATGTTAATAGGTTCACTTTGATCTTATATGGATCAGAACGTCATAAAAAATTAAGAGTGCCTCCAATGTAGCTAGAAGAACGGAAATCGATTGCATGTATTACAGTAAATGAACATTTATGTAATGGAAAGGGACAGTTAGAAGTTTCCTTAAATGACAGCGAAAGATGTCAAAAGGTTTGAACAGATATTATCATCATGCTTGCTACTATGTCAACAACTCTTTGAGCATTGCTGTATATATAAACCATTCTGATCGCATTAAACATGTCAGCTGGGACCTGAAGTGGTCAATTAATTGGGCTACAATTTATGTTCGAAGTCCAATAAATATTTAATGAAACGGCGATAGTTAAATAAATAAATAAATGTTATCTTATTGACCACTAAACTGTCCCCCAAAAACTTTTCATCTAAGTGTTAACACTGTCAAGTGCTAAGCGAAAGTTATTTTTATAATCACTCAATTAAAGCGCTCTTATTCTCTCTTAAGTGTTGGATTTATCAGTAATACGCTGATAAAATATCTAATGATTAATATGAAATCGCGTTTAAGGAATGTTGTCTATGTTTGCACGTGTTATTAAGGGGGCGACATTATTTTTAAGCACGTGTCCACCTCTCTTTGACATGCGCTACGGATAAATAAAAATAATAGAAAAGGGTTGAAGGAAGTTATTAATTTTTTCTGAGCTGTATAATTTTTTGCGCATAGTTTTTGGTGTTCTTAAAATAGTTTAATGTTGAAAAAGGACTGAAATCTTGCTTTGTAGGATCATATTTTTCATACAGCATGTTTTAACACACCTGTAAAGATTTCACTAATGTGTCGCACTTTTAGTGTGAAGAATGTGATTGGTAGAAAACGGGGTACGCGTGAGGATTACAGAAGAATATGATTTCATTGCATATCAAAAACTGGATACGACCACAAACTTCACAGAAGATGTGAAGAATAAGGTTGTGATGCGTGAAGAATAATATATTAATTTTCACACGTGTGAAGAATGAGATCCTATTTTTCACAAATGTGAAAAATAATGATTTGTGAAAATGTATGGCCCTACATAGCCTGCATACAACCTGCGTGGTTATGATATGAAATGACCAAGTAGATGATGTACGGACCGGTCGGATTTTTTAGTTTCTACTTTCGGGAAGTTTGCATTACCAGTACATGGAAGGTTTCACATAGTTGAAAATAGGGTGGTCTTGGAACCTATTCCGTCTTGTTCATCACTCAGCTCAGTCACGTGTAGGTTGTTTCATTCCCTTCAACTTGCAACACAAGATATTGGCACTTGAACGTCATGTGTCTGTATCTCCAGAACCGACCAGTTGCACGGAATTTGGGTATTTTGCTCTTCTGGCCTTTTTGTTGCCTTGGTCAAAAGGTGGACCGGATAACCAACAAACAATTGCATGCAAATTCGTTCCTAATTGTTTTGGTAAAGTTGCTTTCTAACAAACGAAAATAAAAGCAAACTGACGCCGGCAAGAAGCAATTGCATTTATTTTTTGCAGAGGTTCTAATGTCAACATAATTTCTATAATGGCTCCCCCTGCTCATTTAAGCCCGTATCCGGTTGAATTTACGAACAATATAGTAATACTAAACATACAGTCATGTACTGCTACAATACCCAGCCCATCGGGTCTATAATCATATGTACACAAACAATTGTTACATTCCTCATATGTGATGTGAAATGTGTTTGTCCACGAACGTTCATATGTTCAATGTTGATGGAAGACCCAATAAGACTTATGAAACATCGCCATTGCTTACCATGCTCTGTATGATCATATTTTTCACCAATCATAATTTTTCACACACCTGTGAAGAATATGATCTCATTTGTCACATTTTTACGTGTGAAGAATGTGATTAACCAAAAACGGGGAATGCGTGATGATCACAGAAGAATATGAGTACTGCATATCCAAAACTGGATGCGATCACAAACTTCACAGAAAATGTGAAGAATAAGATCTCAGTTTTCACACCTGTGAAGAATGAGATCCTATTTTTCACGGATGTGAAACATATGTTTTGTGAAAAATACGGTCCTCCAGAGCATTCATACAATGAGATCCTATTTTTCACAGATGTGAAAAATATTATTTGTGAAAAATATGGACCTACGATGCTCTACTATATATTTCATTTATTGACACATTTGTTTACACAGTGTTTCAGTTTTCTGTTGAACAAACGGAAATGAGCCAGGAACGCATGAACATGTTTCCTGCATTTTTAATCTATTTTAGATCCAGTTTGTTACACTACGGGGATCAAATATGCACCTTTAAGCTATAATTCATATACGGTACCACGATTATACCGACGATTTCTGTTGATTTTGTACTTATATTATCTTCACTGCCAGGCAGTATTGACATTCGGGTGGTTTATGGTTGTTTGAACTCCGTAAGAATTTCATTTATGTAATGCTTTAAATTTGTGTCGCGCTTTTGTAGACTTTTTTTATATTGCTGTCGACTTAAATTTGAAATGTGCAATGTTCTTTGTGAATTGTCACTAGGTCACAATTACATTTCATATTGTAATCATTGGATTATATGTACAAGTGTGTTTTATTTATCTGCACCTATGTACCGGAAATTGTTCCAATGCTTTGTAGTAAGAATGATGGTGATGTGGCGATGATGATGATGATGATGGTGGCGGTGGTGATGTTTTTTGTGATGTGGTGATGGCGATTTTGGTGCTTGTGGTTGTGGTGTTGGTTATTGTGGTGTTGGTGGTGATGATGGTGTTTGTGGTGGTGATGATGGTGGTGTTGGTGGTGGTAGAAAATATGATGGGGTCTGTTTTGGTTGTTGTGTTGATGATAATGATAATATTTGTGGTAGTAGTGATTGTGGTTGCGGTCGTGATGATAATGCTTGCAGTGATGCTGCTGATGGTGGTGTTTCTAGTGGTTCTAATGATGAAAATAAGTACCACACGACTGTCTTCAGACTTTATTCAAATTTAAACAAAAGTAACCGACACTTTCAAACCACTTAGAATCAAAACTTTAAAACAATGCCAACAAAAACTGTCCGTAGAATGCCTGTTAGCAGCGAGATATGAAACAACAATCGTGACATGGAAACAATAAAGAATAGGTTACCACATTTCCGCAGCAACGGAGACCGACGGTCCTTTGAAGGGGTCCTACCCTTTGTGTGGCCCTTGTTACGTGGAAATTAAATGTATTTCAAGACACTTGACATTGTAAAGTAGCAATCACGACGCGCAATCGAGTTAAGCATGCTTTTTGCTCGTTTTGAAGATTATTGAAGATTGAGTAAAGATGTTTAGCGTTGATATGGCTATGACACTGAGATTTGTTTAATTGTCATAATGATTTAAAACAAAATTAGGGAGCAGGCGGGCAAGTGGTATACTTTAGACGTCAATGCGTTCCTAAGTTCGCCATCATATTGTTGTTCATTTCAAATTCATTTTTGTTCAATCTCCAAAATCAGTCCCTCAGTTCTCTTGTTGTTGATTTTTTCCATTGTAGATAAACTATTCGCAGCAAAAGCAAACCGCACTGCAGTGGTTAAAGCCCCGGTCACACTAACACTATTTTGGCTACGATTGCCCACGATTTGCAAAATCTTTGTGATGCGTGGTAAATCGTGAACACATACGTACTGGCATATGTGTGAATCTTATCGATCGGGAAGCGCTACGACAGTTTTGAACATGTTCAAAAATTCGTGGCTGATCGTAGCGCCGCCACGATTTTTCCAAAGCGTAGGACAATCCTAGTGCATTCATCCATCGTAGAGGCATTCGTGGCCTTTCGTGTTTAATCGTAATTAATCGTTACTGATTTCATTAAATATATATTACAAGACTGTACTATGTAATGGTACGTTTTGCTACGTGTATGGTACGGATTTCTACGCTTGCCCTACGGTTCAGTTACGATTCCTGCAACTATCAAGACTACTCACAAATATACACGATGGACCACGACAACGCGACGATTGGGTTGCGTTGCCTCTACGGTTAATCGAGAGGTTACTACGCACTCACTACGTTTGCCTACGATGGTATCACGATTATGCACGAGGAATCGTGTGTCCAAATCGCCTTAAAGCGTAGTGCAGCGTGAGAATTATTGGCTGCTCGTAGGTTTATCGTGATGAATCGTCTTTAATCTTACTACAATCTTAGGAGAAACGTTAACAATCGTCTGTATTCGTCCGATACCGTAGCGTATACCTGACGCTATCGTATTACAACCGTAACAGATCGTATCATATCTTGGTGAAACCGTGGTGAATCGGCTGCGGAAACCTACACGTGTCGTTGATATTCGTAGTCTCGTCCTACAACAAACCTAGGTATACGTAGGAAGATACAATCTGGGCTCTGTGCTCCCCGACTCATCACGATCCTTCGTGGGCTATCGTAGCCAAAATGGTGACAGTGTGACCGGAGCTTTAGTACCGTAATATGACTGAAATACTGTTACAAACGGCAAAAATCCAAACAAACAAAGAAAACAAAACAAACATTACATTTCTGTGTAAGTTTGGTTGCCAGCCGTTGGATACGCAATAAATGCAAACTATCAACGTATCATCGTCATAATTACAGGAGGCGTGTCGTGATAAACCCAGACTTAATGGATGTGCGTAAAGTGTCGTCCCGGATTAGCCTGTGCAGTCCGCACAGGCTTATACAGGACGGCAATTTCCGCCTACAGTGGATTTATGTTTAGAAGAGTATTCCTTGAAACAGAAAATATCATAAAAGCGGAAAGTGTCGTCCCAGATTAGCCTGTACGGACTGCACATGCTGATCCGGGACATGCATTAAGCCCGGGTTTCCCACGACACGCCTCATATGTTTTTCAAACATACCAATTTACTTCGCGTCGTGATAAAGTTTTTCATTTGAATGTGTGCCGTCTTGCCCGAAATAAAGTACCATCAATGTCTATTAAAAACTCTAAAGTAAATACCCGGCACAGTCATATTTTGCAAATTATTAAATTGAAGTGTAATACGGCTGTTGTTTATGAGAGGTGCGCATAGTCATCAATTATATTTAGCATAAATTGTGGTGTATCATTCGATGAATGTTTAAGAAAGTATCTGTACTCAGGTAGTATAGTTACGTAAGTAAGTAAGTAAAGTAAGTAAATTGTTTATTTCACTGAAATGGGTAATATAACAAGCAACAGAAATATGATTACAATAGATGCACCCGATCCGATGGGTATTTTTGTCTCCTGATATTATATACATTTGCACTTTAAAGGGGCATGCCGTATTTTTCATAAATATAAACACATATTAAAACAAGTCATATTTCCAATTTGCTCGAATATATTTTTCTAGTTGCAATACTATAGTGGTGAAATGGAAAGAACAAAATATATTCAACTAATAAATACGTGTTACTAGGACGTATTAACTCTCTCTTGGAAATTAGTTGCTATCTCGTAATTTCGACTTACTATCTCGTAATTACACTGGATAACTCGTATTTGTTTTTACATAAAGCTCGTAATTTCGACGTCGTAACTCGTTATTTCGAACCTGGCATCAAATCATCGAAATAAAGACCTCAATTTTCTTGTTTATTTGTTTGTTGATGTCACATGTATATCTGAAGTAATTTTGTTTTTGTCAAAAATCTTCTAAATTGTGTACTTTGATGTATTTTCATCACGAGAGAACTGAGAATTACATTGAGTGATGTAATCATATAATACAAATAATATATATCAGTGTGACACATATCTAAAAATACAACAATCAAACAGGACATTGCATAAGTGCAACATAAGAGAGATATGTCATCGCGTCCCATCTGACAGAAAAATACAACGCAATATACAAGTAATAATTACTATACGAGCAAGTTGGTCTTACGCAATATAAACACCGCCAGTGGTGTAATGAATAATAATGGATAATTATGGTGTCCGCGTTGCAATGCGGACATCGTTAGTTCTACCCCTTTTGTGAGCGTTCGAATTATCTTTCATAAAAGACACAAAGGCACTGGTTCTACCCAGGTAACGGACTTGAAAGTGGCTCAATAAACCTTTGTCTTTCCACATAATTGAGCTTAAATACAAATGTCTAAACTAAACTAAACAAACTTGGTGTTGGGAGCCCAAACTGGGTCATTGTTTACATCATCCATAAGTCCGAGATTCGAAGTGCGACCTGTTCTAATAATACAGTGGTATTTTGTACCCAACTTTGTGGGCGTCTGAGTTCGAACTACAAATGCTATCTCTGTTACACCGTACCCGTCCGTGTTTGTTTAGTCTATCTAGACGCGTGTGCCGTAGGGTGAAAGTTTATCACGGGAACTGATATAGTGATAACGAATTTGTATCATTACATGTACAACTTTTGCCTTATTTAATACGTGTTTAGTAACAAGGGCCCTTTCAAAATTCCATTAAGTAATATATGAATTTAATGGAGTAATATGAGGCGTGTCGTGGGAAACCCGGGCTTAATGAATGTGCAGTCCGCATAGGCTAATCCAGGACGACACTTTACGCTTTTATGGTATTGTCTGTTTCAATGAAGTCTCTTCTAAACAAAAATAAATTGTAGGCGGAAAGTGTCGTCCCGTATTAGCCTGTACGGACAGCACATGCATTAAGACCGGGTTTCCCACTACACGCCTCATATATAATCTCAGTAATAATGACTTCTTTAAAATATATTTACGTGAACATTGTTGATCTTTTCACCAATATTGAACAAATGTGTTAGTATGCAATGTTAGCGGGTCAACTTAATACAATGCGAACTATATTTTTATTATTTTTTTGTATTGTTTATTGGCAATTTAACAACGGAAAATGTTGTTCTTTGTATTTAGAAAATTATGCTCGTGTCATGTTAGAATTAAAGTTATAAAATGAAAACACAATTTTAAATGTATATTGTAAAACGTTTAGAAAGACGAAGTAGGCAATAGAAAACGATGCACATTTATGTTGTTAAAAGAAACTGATTTCATCTAGCGCAAGAAAAGCAATTTATCATTAGACCAGATATAATGATGGTGTAACACGAACAGTCTCATTAATATGTTAATCTTAAAAAATCAGATAACGCATGTACATGGCGTATGTATACCTGTGTTATATATCATGTACCTTGTTTAATTTACATAATACATTACGAGGCAGATTTTGTTTTATGGCCTCTTACAGCCAATCAACTTTAATATATCATAACGATTACAAATTTGTTTGGTTCAAACCACCTGTAATTCAAAAGGATAAAAAAAAACAGTATGTAGATTTGCAAATGCACTATCTTCGTAAAGGCCGCTTCCTTGTTCAATGTTAGACATTTGCGACTAAGAGATCTCGTTAATACGACTTAGCTATCTCGTAGTTACGACTTAGCGATATCGTAATTACGACTTAGCTATCTCGTTATTGTGATTTAACTATCACGTTATTGCGATTTAGCTATCTTGTTGTTACGACTTAGCGATCCACTAATTACAAATAAGCTATTTTGGGATTGCGACTCAGCTATCTTGTTGTTACGATTCAGAGATCTTGTTATAACGACGAAGCTGTCTCGTAATAGCGACTTATCGATGTCGTAATAACGACTAAGCTTTCTCGTAATAACGACTTAGATTTTTTGTAATTACGACTAAGTTGTCTCGTGATAACGACTTAGTAACTCTTCATTGTATCATATATACCATTTAATTTCCTATGTAAATGGGAATTTCAATTTTGAACCCACGACCAGTATGTATTTGCATATACATTATTTATTATCTTTTGAATATGCACTTTATGCAGCTTGTACCTGGATAATTATTATTTGAATAAATTATCAACCATATAATACATAATTCAGTTGTTCATATTTAACCGGGTCAAACAGCCCACAATAAAAATTTAAAGCCAGGACATCAAGATCGCAATTTCTATACCCTTTTCTCAGAAAGGTTATTGTGTTGTTTAAATACAAATGGACAGTGCTCGTATAACTATCAGCAACTCAAGGGACACAAATACTTGTCTCCTTGCGAGACGACTTAACGGAGTCATCTCCCTTACATCTATTTTTGAAAGAATTATTGTACGGCCGCTATAAATGAACTAATTGTTTTCAAAATCAACGTTACAATTCGCCAAAATTTACCTCCTCCTCCTCGTTATGAGTATCATCATCTATATCATATTCCCAGACATCTTCTTCTCCACCTTTGCATCGCCTAATTAATTAATTTCACAATCTCAAACGTACGCAACGCAATATTTATCACAACCATTCAGTATTGTGCGATTTTATTGACCTGGCACTCATTAATCTCCGGTAGCACTGGACTGTTCTATTTATATCGGTTTAACATTAATCATAGCCATATAAGCAAAGCACCCATCAACAAGCGTCGGGAAAAATAGCGCGGTGGATAGTGTTTTACACTTTGAATCACAATGACTGTGGTTCGAGTCCTGCCACAATCTTTCATTTTTATCCGTTTTTGTTTACATAAACATCACTTATTCTCATGACATGTTGTATTTATTTTATCTTTTTTTTTTTACGTTTTTTTTTCATTTGTTTTATTTTTATTATGTGAATAAGTTTATCTACATAAAAATGCATTGTGAATAAGAGGTATGGGCAGAATCGCCGTAGAAATTATTTCATGACCAATCCCCACACAAGTTATGCGGCCGGGCTGGGGTTCAAACTCACGATCCCCGGATTGACAGTTCAGCGCTCTACCAACTGAGCTAGCCGAGCCTGGAAGTACCTTCATCATCATTATCCCCGTCGTCGTTGTCGTCATCATCATCTTCTTTTTCTTCGTCGACGTCGTCTTCGTCATCACCATCCTCATCCTCATTATCCTCCTCATTACCATTACCATCATAATCACTATCATCATCATCATCATCATCAACATCTTCATCATCAGCAGCAGCAGCAGCATTCTCATCATCAACATCAGTAGTAGCAACAACATCCTCAATCTCCCCAACACAATCATCTTTACATTTATCGAATACAATGTCCCTATGTCTTACAAAGAGGGCCTTGGTTTGTTTTAAAATGTCGTACCGTACCAGTCGGTACGTGAATAATCAACTATCACCGACCTAACATCGCGTATCTACGCATAAAAAATAACAAAAACGGTAGTATTTTGAAAAATATATAAATATTTTGATTACATGTCGGATTATATAACACAGTTCCAAAATATTAATAAATCTGTAAAACACAACAGACATCTAAACACAGTCAACAAAACCCATTCAACCTTTTCAAGTCGAATGCTTTCATAAAACATTTACGACATAGTTTTAACATCAATTGTATTTCATAGACCACATACACAACAATCGAACTAATAATCTACACACCATTTTCCAAACATAAAGCCACTGTAGGCGGAAAGTGTCGTCCCGGATAAGCCTGTGCGGACTGCACAGGTTAATCCGGGACGGCACTTTACTCGCATGCATTAAGCCCGAGTTTCCCACGACGCGCCTCATATACTTCAGTGAAATATACAATTGGTTATTTTGTTTCTGTTAGTACAACCAACAGTATAATGCAAAAAGACGGCATTTCCAGCATATTCTTGAAAATTGAATTATGAGAAAAGACTAAGTACCTTCAACGAAATATGTTTAATTAATGCATTATGCTGTGTTATTGTAAAAACCGTTTTAAAATAATATCAGTGATTACTATTATTATCATTATTATTAATCATAATACAAAAATTATCTAGTTTGAAAAAAGGTGGGTTGGTGTAAAAACTTGAAAAACTTGCGTACTTTTGCAAACTGCAAACATTCATGCACGCACATTTACACAACACGCAAAGATGACATCAGAGACCCGTACACCGGATTGACGAAAACTTGATATAAAACATAACCTGATTTTTTTTCCAGGAAGTTGGAAATGGCCAGTAAAAAAAAAAAAATTGATTTTTTTTTTGATGATCCGGATCACCATTTGGAATTTGTTAACGGGTTATTCATTATTGGGAGAACTGGAAAATTCGATTCTTAAGTTAGACGGCAAGGTAGAAAACCTATAACTGAAAAATTCAATTGCTAAGTAAGAGTTACTTTTCTTGGCGGATCTGTGTAGGGCCATATTTTTCACAAATAACATTTTTCACCTCTGTGACAAAAATGATCTCATTCTGAACATTCTTCACAGGTGGGAAAATTGAGATATTATTCTTCACAGTCTTATTCTTCACATTTGCTGTGAAGTGTGTGATCGCGTCCACTTTTTCAAGTCAATAAATTTATTCACTCATTTTCATGCAAGACATGAACAAATTGAGGTATTACATAGATTTATCACATGCTATACCTTGTTTCCCGTGTAATACAACAATTACGAATATTTCTATCTTACACAATGTGAAGATAACATTTTGAGCGTTTTCATTGGCTACGTATTCTTTGACTGACCAATCGCATGACGTTATTTTGGTGAAATGAGGTCGTCAACATGAAATGACGTCACTTAAGTACACAACTTTCAGAATATTTTGGTAAAATTAGAAGGGTTTTATTTTTAAAAGCATGTGATAAAAAAGATCTGACACTGGTTGTCATTTCATACCATATTTTATTAAACTCGTCTAGTAAATTCGTTAGTAAGCTCGCCAAAGGCTCGCTTACTAACACAATTCCGGAACGCGTTTAATAAAATATGATATGAAATGACAACTCGTGTCAGATCCTATATATGTGATCGCATCCAGTTTTTGATATGTAATGAAATCACAGTCTTCTGTGATCCTCGCGCATACCACGTTTTTGGCCAATCACATTCTTCGCACTTAAAATGTGCCAAATGAGATCCCGTTCTTTACAGGAGTGTAAAAAATATGATTTGTGAAAAATATGATCCTACAGAGCTCTGCGCTCTCCCGATGCTGTTCAGTTATCTGTTATGTAACCATGGTTGCACTGAGGCATTGAAGGGCACACGTACTATATCATATCCATCCAATTTATACAATTAACATTTATAATATCCATCGATTTAATAAAATTAAGACTTTTAGTTACTCATTTAAATATGCTGGTCTAAAACGTACACATGCATTTATAATCATACATAACAAAACGAAACAAAACAAACAGCAAATAAGATACACATTTTCAAAAACAGAACAATATAACATAAGTCGATCAGCCAAATATTAATTTATTAATGCAGCAAAGGTTAGAGGGAGTAACTTTAGCTTTTGTTTTTACATAATACCGGTATATAAAATAGTTTAACAAAGCAGGCTGGTGTAAATCAAATAAATTGTGTCGTAATATTGATTATATTATATTATACATTGTAATATTATGCAAATTAAATCTTGAACTCATATTCAAGGATGGTAATCGTCACACAACTTCGCATAAATGTGGAGACCGTTAACCCCAATTTATCGACGTGCGTTTACACTTCGAAGTATTCCAACTTTGAATGTTAGCATTGATTACCATCCTTGTATATAATTGTAGTATAATACCGGTAAATGACAAGTCAATTTCGACGCTATCCGTTCAAAGTTTCGCGCTCTTTTTGAACTTCCATTAGTATAGGCTGGAATTCAAAATTGGAAAGGAGACATTTCACTCCTTTTAATTTCCTTTTCATAAGAATGTATTCAACATTGTCAAGGAGACATTCCACATTTAGCACACAGTGAACGTTGTTCTTTGAACACAATAGCTCCCGCCCGGAAATATACACGTATATAAAAACCCAGTAACTGTACAAAAATGGCAATAATTTTCTAAACAATGCTATATCATTTACAGATAACTGTAAGGTATGTATGTATACATACTAATAAACACATACGTTGAACGGAAATCAACACCAATAATATGTTTTGCATGTCCAAGAATAGCGCCCGTTTTTTCGTTCGCAGGGATAAGTAAATAAGGAAGTGAATATATGAAATACTCGAACATGCGCATGTAGATGTTATTTATAAATAATATACATATTAATGAATTAATGTCTCAAGTTGAACAAAAAGTTTGAAGTGGAATTCGGACATTTACCGGTAACATGTTGCAAAACGTAACATACATTTAACGAATTGGCATTTTCTAAACAATGACATAAATGAATGAACTAAAATAAAGTGATATTGTCTTAATTGGTTTTCTACGACGATTTGAACGAATCAACAAATATAGGAGTTAAAGCATAAACATAAGAACATATAGAGGATATGTGTTGGTTTCGGTAGAATATCGATTTTAATTCACGAATGATCAAAGAACTTTATATTTTAAATGATCAAGAGTTAATTAAAAGTCGATATTCTACCGAAACCAACACATTTTCTTTTTATTTTATGCTCCACCTTTTTTTATTTTAATTGCTATCTAAATGGGTTTTATTGGAAAATATCGCGATACGCGTTTTGTCAATTTTGAGTCCGCTATCGTTGACGGTCTGTTTCATTTACTGTTTTAAATCGGGAACCAGTATGAAACAGTAAAAATTGTCAGAGTGGCAATATTCACAGTTTTAAACAGTGAATTACCAATTTTATTTCACTGATATTTCCCTATAAATTACTGGAAAGCATACAATAAATGAAGTTTAGAATGTTACATATACTTTAACAAAATATGAATATTTGCGGAAATCGATTATAATAAAGAGCCCATTTGAGATTACATACTGTAATATCACTATGAAGTAACACAAACATATGAAAACATGACTAATATGGGCAAAGATTATTAAGAGATAAGATTTGGTCGTAATTCATTCGTTACGCATTGGTAAATGGACATTTTGTATTTGTTTAAATGACGTTAATTTTCCAGACAGAAATAAACTATGCAGATTTATTCTATTTACTTTACAGATGCCCCTAACAATAGTTTTAACAAGGGGGGATTGGCGGGCATGTACGGGACTTTAGACTGAGATTCCCGATAGGTAGGTATTTGACACGCAGAATGATTCCTGGTCCCGGGAAATAGACTTTGGCCGGATTTTAGATCTCGGTTACATTGGGCCTCTCCCAGGTCACTTGATACACCAGGCATCTCCCACTGTGGGGACAAAGACAAGAATGCTTGGCTCTAGGGTGGGGAATTAGACCCAAAAAAATAAATTAGTCAAAGTCCCCTAAGTTAGCCCGGCCCCCCCCCCCCCCCCCCCCACAGGGTAAAAATATTGATAGGTTTAGCGAAATTAAACATTGAGCAAAATAAACGAACTTCTTTTTCAAAATATAAGTGTTGGTCATGATGGTTCATAAATATTTGTTAAATAAGTTATTGGGTTAACAAGTTACAACCACCTTCAATGTAATGTTCCACAAAACGATGCAAAATTATAAACTTACTATTTGTCTATTGATGCACCATACGTTTCTTCCTCAAATCATTAACAAACGATAATAATTAAATATAATATCAAACTGACCCATACAAATCTTTCTTGTGGATTTTCATTTCCTTTTGTCCTTTTCTTTCTCTTTCTTTTTGCTTCCGAAAATAGATTTCCTTAAAAGCCCCTCACTTTTCTTTTCTTCGAAAACCACTGGATCGGATCCGTTGCTGTGTTGCGTGTTAAACAGCGGGTTTCTTTTCTTGTGCGCAATGACGTAATTAAACACATTCGGTGTGGTCGAATCACCGCCGCGCGTTCTGCGCGCGTAGATACAAAACAAATAGTTCCCGTGCTTGCCTAATTTTATGTGAAACTTCACGTTACGCCTGTCTTTGTCGTCGCGAATAGTTTTAAAGTAATCGTTACATTCTTCGTCAGGTTCGCGCATCAACTGCGCGGTCACTTCGATATCTTCAGGGACTTCTAACTCTATTTGTGTCTCGTTATCACGCTCTTCCATCGTTATTTGCGGATCGAGATGCGATTTCAGCTTGATTCCCATTTCGTCGAAAGATGGCGCCGGGCCTATGGTTCCTCTTCGCGCAAAAGACCGCGTGGTTTTCGGAAGCTCGACCGGATTTGATACTTTCACGGCGTTCAAAAGGTACTTGCAAGAGTGTGACAATGTCTTCGCCTCCGAACTTCGAGGCTTCGCATAAATGTCGAGACCGTATTGTCCCAGCTGGGGCATAGTGGCCGTTACGGCCATAACGTTGTTTTCGACCGTGTGGTACACAAATGGATCCAGCGCCTTTTGTTCAATGTTGTTCATTTTCAGCTTCACGACAAACTGCAGCGGCATTGGCATGCGGAATTTGAGTGTGGTCGAATCTTCAACGTTCAGGATACCGGCTTTTGGATTCTCCGGGGAGTCGTTGCTAGAAGTACTTCCAGTGTCGGAAGAAGTATCGGAGTGGTCAGTGTAGATGGCGTGCAAGCCAAAATGGCGGACGGCTTTCTTTGGTCCCCATTCGCCGGCGGCGCAATCCGGAAGTGGATGCATTTTTCCTTTCAGAGTTTTACAACGGATTTTAAATTTACACGCGCATTTTAGTCTAAACGGCGAAATGGTGTCCTCCGTAGCACCGATTTTATTGCTCTCGTCGATTTTGTTTGCGAATATCTCAAAATAGTACTCGCCGGTGGTCGGCACGTGGATGCTGAACATCGCCATGTTATCAAGCGTCGTCTGAAACACGAAGCGCTCCAGATTCGCGCCGCGGTACGTCGCCTCCAACTTCCGCTCAGTGTCGGCGAAACGCAGCTGGTAATAAAACACTAAATCGTTTTCGTGCTGCTCCGGGATCCGGATCCTAATATCCGCGCCACCGCGCTCGTTGGTTTCGATCACCGCAGGCATGGTGCGATCAAACTGCATACCGAAGTGGAAGAACACGGAGCGCACGAAGGGAAGTGCCTCGAACTCCTCGAGCGCGATTGGCGCTTCCAGAAGCTGCCATTTAGATTCATTCGGCCAGAACTCCTGTATAAACTCGTCGGGGTCGGTCAAGAAGTAGTGCTCGTCATACTGGTAACGGATCTTGTCCTTGGATTTGGAGGACTTGTCGTCTTTTCCGTTCTTGTCACCGTCCTTGACCCCGTTTTCGGCGGAGTCCTTGTCACTCGGAGCACCTCGCTTCCGGTCTTTGTTCAAAACCAAATGCCTGAAAATAGAGGTTGTGTTTAATTAAAACAATAATGTAAAACGGGAAAGTACTGGCTACATGATTTACTTAGACATTAGACAGACTGTTCTGTTTCATCACCTTTATCATCACCCACATCCACAGCTTACCTTGCGTAGACAAAATTTGAAAGTTCCAGGACAAGTAGTTTTAAGAACAGTGGACCCTAACGAAAAACCTAACCAGAAAAGCAAATGCCGAGACAGACGACAATCGAGTGACGACAACAGATCGAAATTTTGCGATTTTTCAGACGATCAAAAAATCTTGGGTTATAGACAAAAATCTGTCATACGAAAAAACAAAGAAAACGTTGCACTGGCATAAAACGATTTTCTTTAAAGGGACCTGTTTACAGATTGGAAAATTTACAACTTTCAAATGTGTTGTCACCGATTCCAAAAAGAAAACTACAATGTACATTATTTTGAAAGAACGAAATAACCCTACTGATACCGAAATAATATGTCTCATGAATAAAGACCGATTGAAATGGCAAAAATCGGAAAGCGTCTGTAACGCTATTCTTCGATATTTTAACCCACGTGCATCATTTACATAGCGTTTAAATTACACATCGATGTATATGAGTCTCTTTAGGCTAGTGGTTAGGGTGTCTAACTTTTGATCTAGAGGTCGTGGGTTTGAACTCCTACAGAAGCCTATTTTCTCTCCTGTTCATGCTTTCTTGTAAGAAGATGTATAGATATGTTAATACAGATGCTTTAGTAATTAAAGTCAATACATTTACGACATTTCTTAAAAATACGAAAATCTACTAAGTCCCTTTAAAACATAATAAAATTCGTAATTTCCACACAAAAACCTACACATCAGTTAACAAGCGACCCCTCCCTATTCGCCAATGGTAAATTGCACCTGAAAATCCTGACACCTACCTAGCACCCCAGTTACACTGCACGAGCCGCCAGTCGCCGTCAATGAGCACGGCGTTCCACGTGTTTTGGAACATTTCCGGCTGGATCTTCATGCCCGGCTCGTAACCGACGCTCTTCGAGTGGCCTTTGATTTCCACGCAGTGAAGACCGGCGTAGCTGGATGTGAAAAGAATGGTTTTGAGGTTTATGTCAACTAACCGTTGTGAACCTGTCAAATAATATTGTTAGGTACAACGTTTGTGTTTCTCAATATTTCGATCGATTTATTTATCGTATTTAAGGTTTCTAATGGGTGAAAGGGATTTTATGACGTTTTTAGAAAAGATTCGTTAAATATCTATACTATAATTAAAAGACAATACAATTTTCACTACGAAAAAAATCAAAACAACGGTTCATTTCTGACACTAAGCTCCACCCACATCTACATAAATGACACTATGCCACGCCCACCTGCAGAGCCGCATGAAGAGCACGTGGTAGGTCTCCGTGCCGTACTTGATGCCCCGCAGCAGCCCGAGGGGCGTGTCCGTGTCCATGGTCTCGTTGAAGTCCATCACGTTCAGGTCCTTCACGGTGATCCAGCGGAAGATCGCCCTATCAGGGGGAGATAAGGATTCAATATCAATAATTATTTATGTGAACATGAAAGGTATATGAAACAAAAAAATCCTATAATGTTGCATTACTACGTATGTGAAACCTGCAAATTAAAAAAATTGTGAAGCCGCACTTTGGGTTCCAACGCACTTTGGGTTTCTATGCAATTTGGGTTCAAACGCACTTTGCGCTCCACCGCACTGTGGATTCCAACGCGGCACTTTGGGATCCCGCGAACTTAGGTTTCCGAAGCACTTTGGGTTCCAACGCGGCATTTTTGGGTTTCAACGTGGCACCTTGGGTTTCCCAACAAACTTTGGGTTCCAACGAATTGTGGGTACCAACGCACTTAAGGTTCCAGAGCGGCACTTGGGGTTCCCACACACGTTGGGTTTTCTTACGCACTTCAGGGTCAAACGCTCTATGGGGTTCCAGCGTTTGGCACTTTGGGGTCAATATCTAGACATATATATGAGTGATGAACTCTTTTCTCCGATGTTATTTCTTAACGTCAAACGCATGTGAATTTTCAATACAACGTGTGTTGGCATTGTACATATTCACTTTGGGATTGAGTTTACCAAAATGTACCCGAAGTGTGCTGGACCTAAATTGCAGCTTCACAAATCAGAAACAGCAAGAAAGCAACATTTTAACCAACCTTTCGCTCGAATATAACTTGACAAAGACGTGAGATTACTATTGATAAACAATTATTGTTACTTTTGTAAACGTTTGCTTCGTCGTATATATGTAGAAATGGATGTACAGCGCCTTTGTAGCAAATATGCCTGAAATGTCAGTCGTGCATTATATTCTTTGTTCTCGATTTAACGTCGTTCTTACGTGTAATTAAGTGAGTTTTATACATCAGGCGATAGTTTTTTGATTTCTTGGTTCTCGGATCCGCCGACCCGATTTTTTTCCAAAAAGCAAAAAAAATTAAAATTTTAGAATGTAACCGATATCGTAAAATGACCTTGTGAAAGGGTTTCAACCTGTTACACGGAATGCCAAAAAAAAATGAATGTCATGGTCATCATGTAGTGATTAAGTTAATGATGCGTAATATGATTTTTCGTTAGTAATAAAGTATTAAGATTTTAATATCACTGTCCATTTGTGAAATTCTAGTCATTAATTTGCTCAATTCTGTGTTGTTGTTTTTTTTTGTTGTTTTTTTTTTCCCTCCTCCAACCGGACACTTTTCCAAAAATGTCCGAGAACCAAGAAATTAAAAAACTCTGGCCTCATGCACGCTGCGCCTACTGGCACGTTTTAATATTAATTTTAAGAATGCGGAAACATAAACACAACAAAAGACAAAAATAACAGTCATGTGCTGAACGTAAAACAATGAACGAGAAGAGCAAATTGGACGAAAACACAAACCAGTATATATATAATGGATAATAAAAAAACATAATTATGGCGTTTAGGGGCTCGAGCTATTTTTAAAGGGACAGTATCATAATTTGGGGTTGGAAAAATATTTGTTATCACGTGCTATACGTGTTTACTATACAACCATTACGAATATTTCTATCTTACACATGAGTAAGATAACATTTTGAGCGTTTTCAATGGCTACATATTGTTTGACTGACCAATCGGATGACGTTATTTTGGTGAAATGACGTCGTCAACATGAAATGACGTCACGTCAGTACACAACATTTTGTTCTGGTAAAAATTAGGAGATTTTTGTATGGAGAGTAAGTTGGTTCCTTGTTCCTAGTTCCTGTTTCCTGATTCGAATAAGGAAACAGGAACTGGTTCCTTATTCCTTATTCGAGCTAAACATATTTGATATAAGCTTTTTATGCCCCCCCCCCCTTCGAAGAAGGCGGCATATAGCAGTCGTACTGTCCGTCTGTGAGTCTGTCCGTCTATCCGAAGCATTCTTGTCTTTGCTATAACTTTGTCATTTATTGATGGATTTTGAAATAACTTGGCACAAATGTCAACCATCATAAGGCGACTTGTCGCGTGTAACACCCGTCTCCCTACCTCAAAGGTCAAGGTCACACTTAGAGGTCAAAGGTCAAAGTGGAGTTTTGAGACAAAAATTCTTGTATTTCCTATAACTTGGCCATTTATTGATGGATTTTGAAATAACTTGGCACAAATGGTAACCATCATAAGACGACGTGTCGCGTGTAACACCCATCTCCCTACCTCAAATCTAAAGGTCACACTTAGAGGTCAAAGGTCAAAGTGGAGTTTTCAGACAAAAGTGGAATGAGGGGGCATCTGTGCCCTATGGACTAGTTCCTTATTCCTTATTTAAACCGAATAAGCAACTGTTGCTTTGTAACTAAATGACCTAATAGTACCCTATTAATACGAAAGATACATCTAATTGACAAGTAGAATTTTAAAGTAACTCGAATACATTTACTTTATGTATTACGATAAATGTTCATGTTTCTTCTACGCGCTTGAATAGGATTTCTTGTTCAAACCGAACTGGCATATTCTACTTTGAATATTAACTTCACATCAACCAAACTTAAAACCTATAAAATTATGTTTCATGTAATTAAAAAATGACATAAAAATGCATTCTAGCACATTTCTACTTAATTGTTTTTATTTATACTCCAGTTCCTTTTTCGCGGCTTAATAAGGAAAAAGGGAACCAGTTCCTTATTCCTTATTCAAGCCGAATAAGGAACTGACATTTTCTTACATAAAAATAAATTAAACTGAACCAAATATATAATGAAAACCATTGTATTTGAATGATGGATATTAAAAATAGTTATTGCATTACATTTCTACTTAGTTTTTTTTAATGATAACCCAGTTCCTTTTTCGAGGCTGAATAAGGAAAAAGGAACCAGTTCCTGTTTCCTTATTAAAGCCGAATAAGGAACTGGCATTTTCTTACTTAAAAAATACATTAAAATGAACCAAAGAGTACTACATATCAATGAAAATCATTGCATATGTAGGTTGGATATTACAAATATTTATTGCATTACATTTTTAATTAGTTTTATTTAATGATAACCCAGTTCCTTTTTCGCGGCTGAATAAGGAAACAGGAACCAGTTCCTGTTTCCTTATTCAAGCCGAATAAGGAACTGGCATTTTCTTACATAAAAATAAATTAAAATGAACCAAAGTGTACCACATATAAATGAAAATCATTGTATATGTAGGTTGGATACTAAAAATATTTAATACATTACATTTTTAATTAGTTTTATTTAATGATAACCCAGTTCCTTTTTCGCGGCTGAATAAGGCAACAGGAACCAGTTCCTGTTTCCTTATTCAAGCCGAATAAGGAACTGGCATTTTCTTACTTAAAAAATAAATTAAAATGAACCAAAGAGTACTACATATCAAAGAAAATCATTGTATATGTAGGTTGGATATTAAAAATATTAATTGCATTACATTTCTACTTAGTTTTATTTCATGGTAACCCAGTTCCTTTTTCGCGGCTGAATAAGGAAACGGGAACCAGTTCCTGTTTCCTTATTCAAGTTGAATAAGGAACTGGCATTTTCTTACATAAAAATAAATTAAAATGAACCAAAGTGTACATCATATAAATGAAAATCATTGTATATGTAGGTTGGATACTAAAAATATGTATTACATTACATTTTTAATTAGTTTTATTTAATGATAACCCAGTTCCTTTTTCTCGGCTGAATAAGGAAACAGGACCAGTTCCTGTTTCCTTATTCAAGCCGACTAAGGAACTGGCATTTTCTTACATAAAAAATATATTAAAAGGTCGCCGGATGTACCGTTGGCCTGCACGAGCGAGAAAACGCGTTTTCGGACTTAAAAAACCAGTTCCTGTTTCCTTATTCGAATCAGGAAACAGGAACTAGGAACAAGGAACCAACTTACTCTCCATGATTTTTGTTTCGTTTAAAAGCATGTGATAAAAAAGATCTGACACTCGTTGTCATTTTATACCATATTTTATTAAACTCGTCCAGGAAATTCGTTAGTAAGCTCGCCAAAGGGTCGCTTACTAACAAAATTCCTGAACTCGTTTAATAAAATATGGTATGAAATGACAACTCGTGTCAGATCCTATATATCAAAAATGGGATTTTAAAACAGAAATTTGTAGAACTTTTGTCTGTTATGCTGTTTTGATTACAAAACATGATTATTTCGATTTATGCCTTTTGTGTAAAAATACTAAGGTTTGTTAAATAGGTAGCAAATATTTCTCGAAAAATAACAGTTGTTCGTCAAATTTTAACTTTGTAAAGCCTTGTGCTTTCCAAATGTTAAAATATTATCAATAAATGTATTACAGAACAGGAAAATGTCAGATTTAGATAATTATTTCCCACAGCCAAACACTGTGAAACTGTCCTTTCAACGTTAACAAGTTTGAATCTAATTCAGGTGGAACAGAAATATACATGATTTAATCCATTGACACGCCATACTGACTACGGGAACACTTGATATTGTTCTAGGCCCCGTACAAGGGAACCAAGAGATAAGTACTGATCAATATTTCCCCCGGGCTTGGGAGCGGCGGGCTGACCCAGGGGAATTTGACGATTTTTATTTTTTGGGGTCTATTTCCCCATCCTAGAGGCAAGCAGTTTGTCTACATACCCATAGTGGGAGATGCTTGGTGTATCAAATGGCCCGGGAGGGGCCCAATAAGACCGAAGTCTATTTCCCGGGACCCAGAATTATTTGGCGTGTCAAATTCCCGCCTGTCGGAAATTGCTCTCAGTCTTAAAGGCCCGTATATGACCGCCGCTCCCCCCCCCAGGGGGGGGGGGGAATATTGATAGGTGCAAGACTTGTGCATACAACGTGTGGAAAGTACACTGACAAGGAAGGGCTGACTTCATTTTATTCATAGTGTTGTTTCATTTCTGTTCATTGTTTGTGGGATCATACACTTGTAACA
This sequence comes from Congeria kusceri, assembly GCA_027627225.1. Taxonomy (NCBI): domain Eukaryota; kingdom Metazoa; phylum Mollusca; class Bivalvia; order Myida; family Dreissenidae; genus Congeria; species Congeria kusceri. The sequence goes on along the minus strand of CM051032.1, from coordinate 51,118,029 downwards.
GTTACGAATAACTAGATGTGTCACAGACAAGGATGCCCCCACGACTGATGTTTGGACACAGACAAAGGGCGTGTCGCAAACACTAATTTGTGCCTTCACAAATTTATTGTCATGAAAATTCGGTACTGGAAAAAGGGGCCATAATTCTCCCGAAATCGGTCGCGGCCAAAATTCCCTATTTTACGATCACCTACACATTAAAGTTGTTCAGCTGTGAAAGTTTGAGCGTAGTCCGCCCAGCCATTAAAGAGCAGTTAAGTCCCTTTCATGAAATATGTACAGTGGTAAATTATCAAAGGGCCATAATTCTGACAAAATTAGTCGAAGCCAAAATTCCTTCCTTTACGACTATCTACACATAAAGATTATTCAGCTGTAAACGTTTGAGCGAAATCCAATCAGCCGTTACAGAGGAGTTGAATACACAACATTTCAGGACGTACGGACACGTACGGACGGACAAGTGCAATGCTTAATGCCTCCCACTTTGTGGGGAAATAAAAATACACTGTCCGCGTTATCAATGTATTTTCCAAAGGATGTCCGACCAAGTCCCGAACACATGTACGGGGTGCTTTATATAGTATTATAACATGATACATGTAAAATTATATATAGACAAAGAACAAAATTATCGTTGTTAAACTACCCAATAAACAACGCAAAAGGCAGTTCCGATTCTAAGTGGAGCATAGTAAACGGTAGTTCCAATTACAATCGCAAACTTGTACGTCAAATCATGTATGAATCGAAATAAATTTCACATTATCGTTGTCTATCGGCCAATAAGCAACTCGTTATGATGCGTGGCTATGAAACCACACTGGCTAACACCCTCGTAGTTTAATTCCTACGCATCAGAACTCCAAATCGTTGTTTATTGGCCGATAAACAACGATAAATCGAAAATTATTTATTAAATATCTGGTGAACGGGTCTCTAGAGTGGTGAAGGTTCATGCACATCGCATATCTACACACTAAACGAAGGGTAAATAAAGGGGGTAGCGTACCTGACTTTTTCTAAATCAGTGAGGAGACCGTCAGTAAGTTGAGAAACTAGGTCAGTGTACGTCATGTGTTCATCTTGCGCCACCTACAGGAGAAAAATGCAAATAAACTGAATTGAGCACGAAGACTGGTGACGTCACTGACTTTTATTTACCAACGACCAGCGTGCACTTTATAATAACGAGGCAACGCATATGGACGTCTTTCGCTGTCATTCTTTAACAGGTATAATAAGAGATCCGTTTAAATAGAAAATAAAAATTCTTCAACGGCATTAATTATACGCAATGCGTTTTCGTATACGCCGTAGGTTAATAAATGTAATGTTGCGTGTCAGTCCCACGCGACAAGTCACGTGTCCCCTGGCAAAGAAGAAACAACTTGCTACCTTGCTTTGCTTACAATAATAATTTTGCAAAACCTTATTACTTGAATAATTTTACATGACCTTTTTGTACTAATAATTTTGTACACGACCTTAATATGTCTCGCTACCAACGAACGTTTTTGAATTATATTTCTTTCACTTACCTGGATGACCTTCTCATCGAGGGCGTCGAACACGTTGGGGTCGGTGTAGATCTCGTTCTTCCTGCACGCCGGCGGGTGAGGCGCCGGAAGTTCCGTCTTCTTCGTCTGCTCGAGGACCTCCATCGTCTCAATGATCTCCTTGACAACCTCCTCGTTTTGGGGATCCACCATGGTGGCAGGCTGCGAAACCGAAAGTAAGACATAATGTTCCATTTACCGTTATCAGCTAGTAAAGAATGGTTTGGATATCCGGTGCGTAGGATTCACAACGAGGAGGACAGCAGAACCGGAAGTAAGAAATAATGTCCGATTTATCGTTGTTTATCGGCTGATAGACAACGGTTTAGATTTCTAGTACGTTTGATTTAAATCACGAGGAAGATAATGGGGGTGCTGCGAAATAGGGATTAGAAAATAATCTCGATTTACCTTTGTTTATCAGTTTATAAACAACGGCGAGGAATTTGAGGAATTTAATTATATTGGCGTTAGAGGCCTTATAATATTCCTGCAATTTCAGTCGACTATTTTGTTTACATATGACTACGGCCGACTAGCGTAGAAATAGTCAATTAGTCATCAACTACGATAAGAGTTAATTTTACAATGTGTTTTTGTTAGGTTTTGTTTTGTTGTTGTTTTTGGTCACGGGGGTGGTGTTTTTGGTGGTCTTTTTGCTAATGTGGTGTTGTGATGTGATGATGATTTTATAACTGTCAATATTGTTTGTGTTATCTCAACACGTGACTCACCTGCGCCTCCAGCTCCTGTTCCAGCTCCTTTCGGAGGTCATCTTTCTTCTTCGCCAACAGGTCCAGCATCTGCTCGCTCTGTTTCGTCACCATGTGTGACGTCATCGTCTGCTCCTTCTGTTTCAGCCTCAGCGTCATCGACTCCTTCTTCTTGTTCGTCTTCACGCGCAGCGACTTCTCCAGGTCCTTCTTCTGGTGCTCGAACTGGACCGTCATCATCTGCGAATAAAAAGGGAACAACTTTTGTCAGCATAATGATGCGAATAAAATGGGAACAACTCTTATCATCAACTGCGAATAAAAGGTGAATAACTTGTATCATCTTCAGCGAAATAAACAATCATAAAGTACGAACACTTGTATCATACAGTCGAACGTTTTATTCGTATATATAGACAAATATTAGAATTAGATTAAAAACATACCGCATTGTCATCATATGCGAATTAAGGTCAAATCAATAAATATGATAACATCAAGTGAATTAAAGGGAAATAATTCGTGTTATTATCTGCGAATTAAAGATAATAACTCCTGTTATCATCGGCGAATTCAAGGTGAATAATTACTGTTATGATCTGCGAATTAAAGGGCATCAGCATATGCCATCATCTGTGAATTCAAGGAGACTAACTATTGTCATCATTTCAACATCATTTTTCATGAACAAGTATTGCGTCGTTGTTGAAAAGTGGAAACATGGGGAAATTGTGTATTAAAACGGGACGAAATATAAACTTGTAAATAGGGCAAAAGGTGTCCGACTGCGGTTAAAAGATCTAATTAAAATAAACGGGTCTGCATCTTCCGTGTCACTTACAAATATGTACTTATATTGAAATTAAATATTCAAAATCATAGTCCATGGGGACGGACATTAGAAACCAAGATTTGTTACAGTCAATGTCGGTGACCTGAATGGGCAAAATAAAATGGGTAGTCTTATCAGCGGAATGAGAAATTAAACTGTGAATAGCACTAAACCCCAATGCATGAAATGTAAACACCGACCAAACATGTACCATTATATATAGGGGTAGGTAAACATGACCGCGTTCAACTTAAACAAATGAATCAGTACCATTAACTGGCAAACAATGTGCGCATTTGCGATGGAAAGTTTGTCTTTTATCGCATTTGACAAGCCTCGTTTCTGCGGGTCATAACATTTTGTGTTTTTATAGCAGCTGAATTAGTAGCGATTCGCATGATAACGTAAATGATATTTTATATGTTATCAGATTTTCATTTTAAAAAAGAACCAACACAAAATTGTAGTATGAAATCATCAAAATCTGAGGAAATTTTTTAATGAAATACAGAGTTTACAAATTACAAATGTTGGAATGCATGTCCCCGCACACTCACACCCTCATACGCCATGACATTGACCTTTATTCCAGACACAGAAATTACGTGCTTGACAATGCGTCCCAGAGTAGGATCATACTTTTGACAAATAATATTTTTCACACACCTGTAAACAATAGGGTTCTCATTTGTCACATTTTTAAGTGTAAAGAATGTGACAGGCCGAAAACGGGGTATGCGTGAGGGTCACAGAAGAATATGACTGCATTGCATATCAAAATCTGGATGCGATCACAAACTTCACAAAAAATATGAAGAATAAGATTGTGATGTGTGAAGAATGAGATAACAATTTTTACACATGTGAAGAATGAGATCCTATTTTTCACATCTGTGAAAAATATATGATTTGTGAAAAATAAGGTCCACCTTTTGCTTTAAATATAAATGATGGGATGGTCATGTTATGAAGCAATAACAGACAAACAGACGGACATACGGAGAGACGTCGTCATCACGTCTTAAAGTAGTGAACATTTCTTCTTTTATCTTTTATTTTGAAAATCGACGCAGTGGAATTATGGATGGATTATGGACTTATTTCTGACAAATAGAAGGCCAGTCAGACGGACGGACGGACGGAAGAACATAGCAATTAATACATATTCAAATGAACATACAACAATGTGCGTTCGCCGTATTAAAAGCTATAATTATACGAGTATTTAGATCTAAAGAACGCGATGTATAAACGATGGATTGTCCGCCATAAAGCCCTATAAACAAGACCGATATTTACATCAAGGTAGGCCAACAAACAAACATGAAAGGGTATTACAAGATTATGTCCGTAACGACCAGCTTGCGCTGATTAGATACCTTCAATTCCGTATAAAATCCATGTTTAATTTCAATTTAGCACCGCTTTTATCATAATAGACATGTAGGCAGAGTACTCCCCACCTTTTATAATGACTAATGTGCCACTACGATTAACATATTTCCGTGACTTTCAAGGCCAGAAAAGCGGACTAATATAATTATGATAAATATTCTCTCGCAATTATGCACGCGATTAAAGCGATGTTTGCATATCGTTTAAAGGGGTAAAGAAAACCGAGGAAGTTGCTATGGAACTAGTGGTATTTCACTTTCAGATTGATGGCGGAAGCCAGCGGTCTTTAGTAGGGCGATTTTTGAGAGATTGAATCGCGTGACCTACTTTTTACTTTGCAGGCTACGAAGCACTAACAATCGATACCCCTAAATGTACACGCTCCATCGGCTATTTCGGCCCGTTCAGGATTTTTCGACACGTTGACTGTTATAGCATATCATTGCGTTTTTGCATTACCTAGTATGCATACAAACCTACATATCTACCAATATATTGAGAGTAGGGAGTATAACAATGAGTAAATCGATTTTTCCCAGTGTAAAATAGCATCGCAGAAATTCCATTTCATTCAAACAAATGAGTCCTTTCTGTTAGAAATTTTTTCACTCTATTTCCCTTGAATTCGCTTTCTTTTCTTTTCTAGCAAACAGTCTTTCTACGCTATCAGCGTTTTGATTATAATACTAGACAAGTCTAACACCGGAGCGAAGGGGGTTTCAGCATTTCATTAACCGCGATACTTAATACATCGACGGCAGTGATATCTGTTGATGAATCTACATTCAGTAGGTTGATGTGCCACTGCCTTTAGCTACTGATGTGTGAAACTTGTTTTCTTTTCAAAAGACGACTGACTTAACTCTTTTTGACATGTTAAGTTTACATTTTTATGAAGATGAAACTTTTTATGACGATGTGTGCAGTTTACTATTTATGAAGATTAAGTGTATGATATGATTGAGCGTTTGAACGGTTGGTTGATTGATTGACTGATTTATTTATTGAGTGAGTGAGTGAGTGAGTGAGTGACACACTGAGTAATAAATCGATATTTCTTAATGAACCATTTTGCAACAAACAAAGGCCTTCACTAAGTGACATTTATTAAAGGTAAAAAATAACCTGTACGGTTTAATTAAAGCTGTTAAATATGAGCTATTGCTGTTCTTGGCAAGATAAATGGATGTATGTACTTGGCGTATACGGGGTAAATGAATACTGATAAACATGATTAAATACGCAGGCTGCCAGGTGAAGTATACCCAGACGCAAAAGCGGCCTTTAATAAAATAATTATAGATTAGTATTTCTCCACACAACAAGACGCGTCCACCCTTCAAACTAACACTGCGTCTTACCGGTTGCTAGGAAACTGTTATAACCTTTCCAACAGCCGTGCTTTACTTATATAGTTGTATGCGACAAAAGAACTAAACCTATTTGAAGACAATGTTAATGTAAGCAAAATCCTACATTGTTATATTGTTGCGAATTTAGTATACAACATGCGTTCTTTATTGGCGAAGCAGTGCCAAACTGAGCCGTTGCTTGTCTCGTAATTATATTAATTTGACGACTTCGTAATCGTTGGCAAACAATGTACCAGAACATATAATTACTGACATATGGTTGTGGCATTTTCCGGTGGATTGAATTTATTTTCCTTTTCTATGCCATGTCGAATCCCTCAATTTTTCGTGGCAATATTGGATGGGTGTGGGGGGGGTGCAACAAGAGCTGCCAGAAGACGATTATTTCAGTTGGTGCACTGCTTGAGAGTGGATGTGAGAAAGAAACGTTTTCAATAAAAATGCCTAAAAACATGACACTTATTTATTAACATAGGTACTTAAGTTAGAATTAGAACGCAACGATACTTAGTAAACTAGACCTGACTTTAACCAAGTTCAAACGGGGATACCGGAAAGTTCACATATTCTTCGAACAGTCGAGCTAAAACTGTAATTATGTTCTTTTTTGTTGTTGTATTCATAAACCGTGAAATAAAGCTGGCTTATGGCACGACTGTAAAAAATAATCAGAGCTTTCATAACAGCGTTTAATCTACAAAACACTTATAATGTTGTGCACAAAACAATAAAACTATCGAACAAGATACGAACCCCTCTACTTTGTCATTTTAACAGATAGCTTCAATGTTCGAATTGAAATGCCTAACAGGAGAGATCAATCTAGACGGTATTCGTGACTTTGCAGTTATTGATACAAATCACTCAATACAGATATTATGATGTTTTAAGTTCCAAAATAAAATACTGTTCAAAGTATTAAAGAGAGACTGTACGATTTTTAACAAAAATCAATGTAAAACCATTCATTGATTCAGCAAAAATCATGTCATTTTTTTAACATTTATTCTAATTTTATATAAAAACTATGATGGTCAGAATAGATTTTATATAAAATTAGAATAAATGTTTTTAAAAAAACATGTTCAGAAATGCGTATAAAAAGATAAATTTAAAACTAAATAATGTTTTACTGGGCAGCCAAAAGTTATGGCACATGTATATACGGCGTTTCGACGAGTCAGACCGATTGTTGGCGCATTCGCAGTTCTTATTTTCTAATAAAAAAACTCGATTGTAGCCGATAAATAAAATAGTTTTTGTCGATCAGACAGTCACACTTCAAAAAGTTCAATTATGTTTTATCTTCATAGATTATACGAGGCTAACAAAATGATTAGATGAGACTAGAGTAAACGTGACCTTGTGGGATTTTTCTTGTATCAAGATGTCTTACAGACAAATCTTAAAAGCTTAAAGTTTAATTTGAACAAATGCAATAATTTGTTATATAGCAAACCACTGATTTCGTATTAGAAAGCGTTAACTTCAAGACCAACTTAGGATTCTACCAAATTCAAGCTCAAAATGAAAGCAGGAAATCATGTGTATCATATAACATGATTGTCGCATGCAATATCTTCTACATGTATTTGTCATGTTTTTTCCTTAAATTTCAGCGATTTATTTAACATTAAATCTTCGACACCCGGTCTGATGTAAAACAGAATGAATTGACGGGTTTTTGGAAATCTATTCGTGGAATGAGAATCCACGAAAATTCAAACCATAATTTTCAATACAAAAGTGTATGAAAGGAAATGAGTAAAATGTTGTTTCCTGTTGTACTCATTTTTACGCCAGAAATCTTCAATATACATCAACATACAGCTTTACCTCTAAATCAAAATGGGCAATATTTGGCATACAACCAATACTTGTATATGTAAGAATAAGAACGTGTTTTATTTTTCGTATATTTTATTTCAAACGACCTTCGACATTTTGAACACTGCATTATAGCTAACGAGTTAGACTAGTATATTTTCAGTGATTACCGAGATATTTTATATATTTTTTGCTTCAAGATATATTTCAACAACAGCCTGTCCCAATAATGAAAGGTTGCATCAAATCATTCAAACAAAGCATGAAGACAAGCTTAACTAAAGTTATCAAAAAAGACCGATGATTTAAAACTCTTTTAAGACAATGTCTTCGAAAATCTGTACCGTAGACTGTTCTCTATCCTTTCCACTGTAATAAACAATAGTACGGTACTATTTCTCTCCAAGTAATAAAACAAGTTACGTGGCCCCTTAAACTTATAAATGTCACTATTTCCAAGTTTAAGTTTAACGTATTACAGTTTAATGTATCCCAGTTTCAAAGACACCACCTATGTCTACGACCTTCATCTATGTCCAAGATTCTCATTCATATCGAAGATCTTAACCTGTCTAAGATCTACGCCTATATCTAACACCCTCACCCATATCTAAGACACTAACCTTTTTCTCTCTATCGTCGATTTTCTTCTTCTTCTTCACCATGTCCCGCTCGAACATGTCCGTGAGCTCTTTCAGCTTCAACTCCCACTCTTTGTTCATCTCGTCTGCTAACTTCTGCTTCTCGCGCTCGCGCTCCATCTGGAAGTTCACGAGTAGCTCATCCTCCTCTTTCCGATGCTGCACCTCGAGCGCCACCTGGGCCTCCGCGAGTTTCTTCTTGTACTAAAATAGAAATTTAACAGTGCCGACGGTTATCAACGTAACATGACTGTGACAAATGTGCTTTGCCGACGGTTACCATGTCGACATTTCCCATCGGTGCAAACAGTTAACAACCTGACATGTAATGTTTCTTGAGCTATTAATAGAAAGTCATTGAAGGAAACGCTTAAAAAGTTGGCATATATTATGAAAGTCATCTATGCAAACTGTTAACAACTTGATTTTATCACGTAATAGTTCTTGCGCTTTTTATAGATAGTCAACAAGGCAAACGGTTAACATCTTGACATATACTAGTATCATGTAATGCTTCTTGTGCTATTTATAGAAATGACATCGATGCAAGTGCTTTAATACAATGCTTATTGTACTATTTATAGAAAGTCATCAACGCAAACGGTTATTATCCTGACATATCATGTAATGCTTCTTGTGGTATTTATAGAAATTTCATCGATGCAAACTTTTTAAAACATGACATCAATCATACAATGCTTCTTGTGCTATTTATAGAGTCATCAACGCAAACGGTTAATATCTTGACATATCATGTAATACTTCTTGTGCTATTTATAGAAATGTCATCGATGCAAACGCTTAAAATTTGACATATATCATACAATGCTTCTTGTGCTATTTATAGAAAGTCATAAACGCAAACAATTAATATCTAAACACATATCATACAATGTTTTCTTGTGCTATCAATAGAAAGCCATCAATTTGACCGCTCAACAATTTGACATATACCATGTAAGGCTTTTTATTTTTAATTGAAATTCAGCAATGCAAACACTGGACAACTTAATAGGTGTCATCAAGTGAGTTCGCGTGTTCCTTTTTGTACTACAAAGTAGAAACTTGCAATGCCAACGGTGAACAACTAGACATCTGTTACCAAATAGATTGGAAACGGTTACCAATTTGAACTTTGTAACCAAATACATTGCTAATTTTTGTACTATGAATAGAAAGTCACCAATGTAAAAGCTCGGCAACTTAACACATGTCAAGTAATGCTTGCGAGTGCGAGTTTCTTCTTGTACAATGAATAGAAAATCCGCTATGTCAACGCTTAACACCTTGACAAATGTCGTGTAATGCTTGTAGTAGTCTCTTCTAGTACTATTAGTAGAAGGTCTGCAATGTCAACAACTGACAATTGTCATGTAATGTTTTGGTGAGTTTCTTCTTGTACTATAAACAGACAGCCAGCAATGTCAACGCTTAAAAACTTAACACATGTTATGTAATGCTTTTGTGAGTTTATTCTTGTACTATAAACAGAAAATCAGCAGTGTCAACGCTTAACTTGACATGTGTGTGTGTAGTGTGGTATACTCGTACACAACACATGGATGACACTGTACAAAATTTAGTGTCATTGCCCGCTCTTCCGCTCCCTAGAAGACATGTGCGCCGACATAATCCCTTGAACAAATTGCATAAACAATTAGCTCCGGAATGCAACTGATCGTATAACATTTTGCAACAAAGTGCCACATAAGGACTGCTTCTAAACCTTAAATGTTACACCACAAGTCGCCTAGTTATACAACTATTATAGCAGTGTAACGCACAATTGAGTACGTATCAAGTGTCGAGCAGTAGATAAATATATAACAATTGCCCTTGCGGACAAAGCGATTGCTACTATAGTAGAAGTAACGAATGTTTTTCCGTGTGTGTTTTTTTTAATCTGCTTAATCAAAAATACTGTCATAACATTAATCGCCAAGTGATGCAAAAGAAAAAAAAACACTTTCGCACACCCGGCCCCGTCCAGCGGCTAGAGTACAACATTAAGATCGATCTTAACACGCATACCAATGTATTTAGAAACGTTCACAACTTGGACACAGAAACAACGCATTGAAAACCATCAAATCGCCAAACAGGAGTCGATAAACTCTGAGAAGTACACACGTACTGCAATGTTCATAAACTGGCGATATTACCCATTGAGTAAATGACAATTTACTCAGTGCATTCCATTTTATGGGATGCGAAACTTACACTGTTTGGTCGTGTTTACAACATCGCTTTTGAAAATTGTTCCTCATTTTGTTGTGGCAAATAACAAGGCTTTTAAAACAGAACTGGGGTTAGTATTGGTGTGATATACGTTAGGAGAGGGGGTCACTCGGTCACATGTTGTTTGACAACTGAGGATTTTTTGGATGTTAAATTGTCAAAGAAAATAGCAACAAGACTGTTTGTGGTGGCATACGTCTTTACATTGCAAAGCCATTGGCATAAGTATGTACTTTGTATGATAGTGAATGTGTTGTATTGGTATTCCTAGGATTATTTAAGAAAACTAATGCGCGTGATAGGCCCATCACGATGGTGATGATGATGATAAAGATGTTGGTCATGATGATGATGATGACTGATGATGATGATGACTGATAATGACTGATGATGATGACTGATGATGATGACTGATGATGACGATAAGGCTTAGATGGACGACGAATGACAAGATCCCCACAGAGTTTTGCGCATCACTGAAATAAGTCGAAATCTTCTGTTTAGACACTAAGAGGTGATTATTTACATGTTAAATTTCAACACAGTACTGTAGGACCATATTTTTTACAAATAATATTTTACACACGTGTGAAAAATATGATCTCATTTTTCACAGGTGTGAAAAATAGGATTTCATTCTTCACACCTCGCAATCTCATTCTTCACATTTTCTGTGAAATTTGTGATCGATTCCAGTTTTTGATAAGCACTTAAATTATATGATTCACAAATGAAACAAGTGTTCAAATATTCAAAAAAGTGAATTTGTTACAACATAATTCTATTTTTCTATATGTGCCCGAAAAATAAGGGTGTGATTTACGGTACGGTACGGTATGCATGGTATGGTACGATATGGTGCGGATGGCATGGCATGGTAATGTTTGTAATGCTATGGTATGGAAAGGTACGGTACTGTTAGGTACAGTACGGTTAGGCACGGTACGGTTAGGTACGGTAGGTTAGGTACGGTACGGCACGGTACGATACTGTACTGTCCAAATGTACGTACCAACATGTGCGGAGGTTCTAATATGGGTCAATATATTACCGTCCGTGTACACGTATATTCTAGTTCGGGCGGACACATGCATGATTATTTTGGTTTTAATAATCCAAAATAGGACGTTTGTTTGTACTCACGTTCGGATGCGTGCATTTGTTAATATCCCAATAAAATGGTGTACGTTCGTATGGACGTACGCGAGTATGCATTTCTATACCATAATTAGACCGTACAAACGTATTAACTAACGATTAAGCGCATGCATACATTAGTATATAGCTCCTAAATAGTGCTTAGTTTCTCATAGTGATGACAATACTGTTGATGACTAACTATAATGATAATAATTTGATGACGAGAATAATTGATGACGATGATGACGACGACGATCATGATGATGATGATGATGATGATAATAATGATGATGATTACTGTATAATTATGCTCCAAATAATAATTTCATTGATTGTCGCGATACAATTTCACCATAAAATATGTGAAAATTGTGAACCGTACGCATGCCCCTTTTTGGCCAATCACATTCTTCACACTTATAAATGTAACAAATGAGATCCAGTTTTTCAGAGGCGTGTGAAAAATATGATTTGTGAAAAATATGAACCTACACAGCACGATCTCTGATATTTCACTTTACGATCAAATTTACCAACACAAAGAATGATTTATATAATTATGTGATTCGACACCGTGGCATTTCATGTTAAATCGAACACATGTCTTTTAACTGCTGCAACACCGGGCCGCAGCGAATCATTTGTATTTTATACTCGACAAAACAGTCACATTCGTCTTATATGTCATACGACCTCTTTGAGTTATTCACTGTTTTCGAATGAGATAAAAATGAAATATAAACACCGCAAATTTATTTCGACGTGCGTCAAAAGCATGTGCATATAAGTGCGTGCATGAGGGTTAAACTATTCCGTAATAGATGGCCAAGTGACCATATTTGGCAGGTGCATTGTAACAACACAGTTTCTTTACAGATTTGCTAAAGAATGAATTTATACGCATGAAAATGGCGCATGTAAATCTCTGAAAACGAACTATTTTAAATTGTTCAAATTTGATTATTCGCAGGTCATGGATGGCCGAGCAGACTGAAAACGATACGCAACGCTCGAGAATATGCTCTTTATGCGCATATACCAAAACCCACGCCCAGTGTGGGCTTCACGATATTTCTTTACAAATTGACTGCAGTTACGCCTTATTCACGTCCAGTTCATTCCGGACTTTTGTGTTTCCGAAACGATCCACTCCTCTCTAGAGATTGTGCTTAAAGGGACCTGTTCACAGACTGGCATATTGACAATTTTCTAAATTTTGGTCATAGATCCCAAAAAGAAGCATACAGGATATATAAACAACAAAATAACACAACTGACAAAGAAATATTTCGGAACTATAGTATCGTTCATGAAAAAATCATCTGATGACATGGATAAAATTATATTTTAGTGTTTGTAACGCATTTCGCTTATTGCGTTTAAAATTCACCATTTTAACTGACAGTCGGGATGGTCGAGAGGTTAGCGCGACAGATTTTTGATCGTGTCGGTCTTATGTTCGAATCCCGGCGAAGGCAAATCTTTTTAATATTTTTCTTTCTTGATATAAATTGTAGTTTTTGCTCGTCCGACTGCTCGAGTCTTTGCAGTTTTCAAAAATGCAAAAATATGTGAACAAGTCCCTTAAATGCAATTGAATATGACACCAATGAATCATACGTTGTGATTATTCGAAAATTCTGATTTTCCTCGAGTCGCATTAATAAGGTGTTCAACGCATTTGGTGTTGCTTTCTATACGGGCTCAATTTTGTGTTAGCTATATATATAAAGGTAGCTATACGATCTTTCACCAGAAACAGTGGTAAAAATAATCACAATCTAGTTATTTTATCAATAGATTTCGCCTAAAAAAATGGCAGAAATTAACGAAGAACCGTTGTTTGCAAACACGTATTAACAAGTCATTAATTACTATACAGACTTTACTTAAGAAATTACGTATCGCTGTTGATCGGCTTATATAAGACAACGAAAATGCAAAAATTATTTCGATTCTAACTTATTTTATCAATAGATTTCGCCTAAAAAAATGGCAGAAATTAACGAAGAACCGTTGTTGGCAAACACGTATTAACAAGTCATTAATTACTATACAGACTTTTCTTAAGAAATTACGTATCGCTGTTGATCGGCTTATATAAGACAACGAAAATGCAAAAATTATTTCGATTCTAACTTAACCTCTGCGCGTGTCATGTTATAATCGTACACTTTAATACCTTTTGATAAGGTGGGCCGCCAGTTGATTTAGGCTACACAACACCAGTAACCGATGCAACAGTCGGCAAGTGTGTATTTATTCTATATCTAACTGTTTCCTTCGTTACTTTTATGTTTCTAAGACTGATTTCATTTCATTTTCTAATTGCGCTTCATCGCATCGTATTCTCGAAACGTCGCATCTTGTTGTCGCTCATCGTATCGTGATTTCGCTCCTTCGTATCGTGTTATCGCGTGTTCGCCTTTGTTTATCGCCTAGGTCGTAACTGCGAATTATGATTGGCAACGGAACACCGTACATAACAATTTTACTTAGCTTAGTATAGTGCGTGCAGAATACTGAAGGCAATATGTCACCAAGTGTTCTACAAATAGCACAGATATTTCCGCACATGAATAAATCGATAACAACATATTACTGCTGTCTGACTCATTTATATCCATAATACATCGGCCGTAGTATCAACAACAAATGTTGCAACAAGATAATAATCACGGCCTGTACCCGGATAATCCTAACGCAGTGCAGCGACCTTAACGCAGTGCCAAAATGGCGGACAAGGAGACAGAATGTGCTATTATTTTTCATGTTTTTATCATGTTTTTATATTTGTGTTAAGTATAAATATAAATCTTTTAATAGTTATAGTGTCCATTGGTTTATGTACTTAATATTTTCTTTGACAATCACTATTACGATGTTTGAAGTCATTAAAATGTACCCGAAAAAGTCCCCATAAAGAACATGCTTATGTTTCCGACCTGTTACAATATCTTAAAATGCATTAGTACCTTACTTGAAAACTATATTAGTTAAATGAACATCTCTGCGACAATGCGTAACCATATCAAAGTTTAAAGTAGATGTTTACACAAGTGGTTATGTGCTTGCGGATAATTCCTGACTGATGTAGGAAACTGTGATGGATAAGTGCGAACGTAAAAAGGATAATTACCTAACAAACTGAAAAATAAAATATCTGTTCGTCCTGTATGCATGAAATAATTTCTTTTAGTGTTATTAATGTGCTTGTTCAATCATTTCCTCTAAACTGTCGGAAGATGTATCACAATTTACACACTTAAACATTGGACATTCAAATATATTCACGAGAGAGTCACTATGAATGCGTTCTAGGCTTTTATATTTTT
Source organism: Congeria kusceri (assembly GCA_027627225.1). Classification (NCBI taxonomy): domain Eukaryota; kingdom Metazoa; phylum Mollusca; class Bivalvia; order Myida; family Dreissenidae; genus Congeria; species Congeria kusceri. The sequence goes on along the minus strand of CM051032.1, from coordinate 51,102,976 downwards.
AAGGGTGTTCCACTTTCATCATTTTGAACAATATATACTACATCGTCTTGAATAATAATTGATTTTTCTGTCTTTGCAAATCGTTTGGCACTCTATCAGGATAGAATTTCGAGCAATACCCATACTTCCAACTATATATTCGTCCAGCAAAAGCTCGGTATTTTCAACACAGGTTTTCATGGTTAAGTTTGCAAATACACGTTAAGAATTGTCACTGGTGAACGAGCAAATTATACAATACGATTGGAATGAAAATGGAAATATATAGAGGTCCGTTATAGTCGTTCAGCATCCACGTATATTCATTCATTTATATAGAATATTAGTCGGTTAGGTGTTTATTCATCAAGTTTTATACGTTGGATTGGTTTTTATCCGTTCCTAGTATACATTGCGTTCGGTTATTATCAACTAGAAGTTAGACTTTTATCCATTTTCTCGCAGTCTGCACATTCGAACGAGTATTGTGTCCATATCCGATGGGATAACAACACAGTGTAAACGCGGTTTTGAAGCAGTATATGTTTGTTTGCTTCCAAACAGCAAAAATAATATTGCAATTTAAAGCATCTAAGTATTTTTTAAGATTTTTTATAAATATTTTATTTGGATAATTCGCCTTGTTCCTCAGCATTCCATCTTACAACCAATAACTGCTAGATGTAACATTAGGTATATTGAATTTAATATTTATTTGATCAATTGCGACGGGTATTACAACCAAAACATACCTGTACATAAGAAAAATATATGGAGAGTAAGTTGGTTCCTTGTTCCTAGTTCCTGTTTCCTGATTCGAATAAGGAAACAGGAACTGGTTCCTTATTCCTTATTCAAGCTAAACATATTTGATATAAGCTTTTTATGCCCCCCACCCCCCCTTCGAAGAAGGCGGCATATAGCAGTCGTACTGTCCGTCTGTGCGTCTGTCCGTCTGTCCGAAGCATTCTTGTCTTTGCTATAACTTTGTCATTTATTGATGGATTTTGAAATAACTTGGCACAAATGTCAACCATCATAAGACGACGTGTCGCGTGTAACACCCGTCTCCCTACCTCAAAGGTCAAGGTCACACTTAGAGGTCAAAGGTCAAAGTGGAGTTTTGAGACAAAAATTCTTGTCTTTCCTATAACTTGGCCATTTATTGATGGATTTTGAAATAACTTGGCACAAATGGTAACCATCATAAGACGACGTGTCGCGTGTAACACCCATCTCCCTACCTCAAATCTCAAGGTCACACTTAGAGGTCAAAGGTCAAAGTAGAGTTTTCAGACAAAAGTGGAATGAGGGGGCATCTGTGCCCTATGGACACATGTCTTGTTAAGATAAATAATACATACAATGCTTAAGTAAATCAAAACAAAACCAAACGTTATTTAATTCATGAATTAATTCACGAATAAGGAACTAGTTCCTTATTCCTTATTTAAACCGAATAAGCAACTGTTGCTTTGTAACTAAATGACCTAATAGTACCCTATTAATATGAAAGATACATCTAATTGACAAGTTGAATGTTAAAGTAACTCGAATACATTTACTTTATGTATTACGATAAATGTTCATGTTTCTTCTACGCGCTTGAATAGGATTTCTTGTTCAAACCGAACTGGCATATTCTACTTTGAATATTAACTTCACATCAACCAAATTTAAAACCTATAAAATTTTGTTTCATGTAATTAAAAAATGACATAAAAATGCATTCTAGCACATTTCTACTTATTTGTTTTTATTTATACTCCAGTTCCTTTTTCGCGGCTTAATAAGGAAAAAGGAACCAGTTCCTTATTCCTTATTCAAGCCGAATAAGGAACTGACATTTTCTTACATAAAAATAAATTAAACTGAACCAAATATATAATGAAAACCATTGTATTTGTATGTTGGATATTAAAAATATTTATTGCATTACATTTCTACTTAGTTTTTTTTAATGATAACCCAGTTCCTTTTTCGAGGCTGAATAAGGAAAAAGGAACCAGTTCCTGTTTCCTTATTCAAGCCGAATAAGGAACTGGCATTTTCTTACTTAAAAAATAAATTAAAATGAACCAAAGAGTACTACATATCAATGAAAATCATTGTATATGTAGGTTGGATATTAAAAATATTAATTGCATTACATTTCTACTTAGTTTTATTTAATGGTAACCCAGTTCCTTTTTCGCGGCTGAATAAGGAAACAGGAACCAGTTCCTGTTTCCTTATTCAAGTTGAATAAGGAACTGGCATTTTCTTACATACAAATCAATTAAAATGAACCAAAGTGTACATCATATAAATGAAAATCATTGTATATGTAGGTTGGATACTAAAAATATTTATTACATTACATTTTTTATTACTTTTATTTAATGATAACCCAGTTCCTTTTTCGCGGCTGAATAAGGAAACAGGAACCAGTTCCTGTTTCCTTATTCAAGCCGAATAAGGAACTGGCATTTTCTTACATAAAAATAAATTAAAAATGAACCAAAGTGTACCACATATAAATGAAAATCATTGTATATGTAGGTTGGATACTAAAAATATTTAATACATGACATTTTTTATTAGTTTTATTTAATGATAAGCCAGTTCCTTTTTCACGGCTGAATAAGGAAACAGGAACCAGTTCCTGTTTCCTTATTCAAGCCGAATAAGGAACTGGCATTTTCTTACATAAAAATAAATTAAAATGAACCAAAGTGTACCAAATATAAATGAAAATCATTGTATATGTAGGTTGGATACTACAAATATTTAATACATTACATTTTTTATTAGTTTTATTTAATGATAACCCAGTTCCTTTTTCGCGGCTGAATAAGGAAACAGGAACCAGTTCCTGTTTCCTTATTCAAGCCGAATAAGGAACTGGCATTTTCTTACTTAAAAAATAAATTAAAATGAACCAAAGAGTACCACATAACAATGTACTGTATGATAATAACTGTGCCCACTTTTAAATTACTGCTCTTTCCCAAAAAAACTTAGTGGAGCATAAACTAAATACGATTATTCACACATGAAAAGTGTTCAAATGTTCCCAATGAACTGAATGTGAAACACGACAATAATATTTTTCTCATTGTATAAAAAGTATTACCAATTAACGGCAATGTACAATACGGTACGATAATGTGATCTTAGGAACGGTGGTTCATAGCATGTTGCAGTTAGTGAATTATACGTCCGTATGTATGTTCTAGTTTGGGTGCATATATGTATGTAATTTGGTATTGAATATTCCAAACTGTGACGCAATTTCAGGTGCGTGTATTAGTTGATATCCCCCTCCCTCCCCCCCCCCCAAAAAAAAAGGTGCACGACAAAGTTAGTACGAACGGACACAATAATGCATTGAAGTTTTTTTTAACAACCTGATAATTAGACTGGAGTAACATTTTGACTAACGATTGAGCGTATCATGCCTAAGTATAACATACGTGGAGATTTCAGATCGTAATTTGTTATTAGATGCGTAGCTGAAGTAAGACCGAATGTTATTCTTTCAGGTATATCTTCGGAAACAATCTACGCATTTACGCATGCAATGTTTGCAGCTAAATGACACAATTATTATAATTAATATTATTATCGTCATCATAATACTTGTTTTCAGTGTTTCTTGTTAAATAAAATATATAGTAGAAATGTGACAGAACACAGCCATATTGCATAGATAAGCTTAATAACACACACAACCTCTAAAAATTTAATATCCGAAAGTGTTGGTCCGAAATAAAGGCTTCCGAATAAGGAACTGTGGCCAGTTCCTGATTCGGAGGCCTTAATTTCGGACGATTAAATTCGGATCATGGACTTCTAGCATAGCGCAGCTTTATATTCGTTATTATTGGCTATGTTCAATGTTAGTTTTTTTATGTTTTGATCTCTGATATAGTATTAAATTGTTATCTGACCCTAACTTTTGCTCAAGATTATCCGATAGCTGAATACTAGACATGTCTTAGATATCTCATTCTGTTCTTATACGTAAACAGTTACGAAGGGATATGATTTAGGATGCAATGCGATTTTAACATGTCACCATAACGGCGATACAGCACCGGAAGCAGCGGCCGATGTGCCTCTAGTAGACTGGAAAGTTTCATCGAGATGCCCCACCATTTTATTATTTTTTTCAATTCAAAAACCTATGCGCATACGCGCTGCAATTGCGTGTTTTCTTCATAGATTTTCTAAGTCCGAAAACGCGTTTTCTCGCTCGTGCAGGCTAACGGTACATCCGGCGACCTTTTAATATATTTTTTATGTAAGAAAATGCCAGTTCCTTATTCGGCTTGAATAAGGAAACAGGAACTGGTTCCTGTTTCCTTATTCAGCCGCGAAAAAGGAACTGGGTTATCATTAAATAAAACTAATAAAAAATGTAATGTAATAAATATTTTTAGTATCCAACCTACATATACAATGATTTTCATTTATATGATGTACACTTTGGTTCATTTTAATTGATTTGTATGTAAGAAAATGCCAGTTCCTTATTCAACTTGAATAAGGAAACAGGAACTGGTTCCTGTTTCCTTATTCAGCCGCGAAAAAGGAACTGGGTTACCATTAAATAAAACTAAGTAGAAATGTAATGCAATTAATATTTTTAATATCCAACCTACATATACAATGATTTTCAATGATATGTAGTACTCTTTGGTTCATTTTAATTTATTTTTTTAGTAAGAAAATGCCAGTTCCTTATTCGGCTTGAATAAGGAAACAGGAACTGGTTCCTGTTTCCTTATTCAGCCGCGAAAAAGGAACTGGCTTATCATTAAATAAAACTAATAAAAAATGTAATGTATTAAATATTTTTAGTATCCAACCTACATATACAATGATTTTCATTTATATGTGGTACACTTTGGTTCATTTTAATTTATTTTTATGTAAGAAAATGCCAGTTCCTTATTCGGCTTGAATAAGGAAACAGGAACTGGTTCCTGTTTCCTTATTCGGCCGCGAAAAAGGAACTGGCTTATCATTAAATAAAACAAATTAAAAATGTAATGTAATAAATATTTTTAGTATCCAACGTACATATACAATGATTTTCATTTATATGATGTACACTTTGGTTCATTTTAATTTATTTTTATGTAAGAAAATGCCAGTTCCTTATTCAACTTGAATAAGGAAACAGGAACTGGTTCCTGTTTCCTTATTCAGCCGCGAAAAAGGAACTGGGTTACCATTAAATAAAACTAAGTAGAAATGTAATGCAATTAATATTTTTAATATCCAACCTACATATACAATGATTTTCATTGATATGTAGTACTCTTTGGTTCATTTTAATTTATTTTTTAAGTAAGAAAATGCCAGTTCCTTATTCGGCTTGAATAAGGAAACAGGAACTGGTTCCTTTTTCCTTATTCAGCCTCGAAAAAGGAACTGGGTTATCATTAAAAAAAACTAAGTAGAAATGTAATGCAATAAATATTTTCAATATCCAAACATACAAATACAATGGTTTTCATTATATATTTGGTTCAGTTTAATTTATTTTTATGTAAGAAAATGTCAGTTCCTTATTCGGCTTGAATAAGGAACTGGTTCCTTTTTCCTTATTAAGCCGCGAAAAAGGAACTGGAGTATAAATAAAAACAAATAAGTAGAAATGTGCTAGAATGCATTTTTATGTCATTTTTTAATTACATGAAACATAATTTTATAGGTTTTAAGTTTGGTTGATGTGAAGTTAATATTCAAAGTATTCATTCCACTTTTGTCTGAAAACTCCACTTTGACCCTGACCTCTAAGTGTGACCTTGAGATTTGAGGTAGGGAGATGGGTGTTGCACGCGACACGTCGTCTTATGATGGTTACCATTTGTGCCAAGTTATTTCAAAAATCCATCAATAAATGGCCAAGTTATAGGAAAGACAAGAATTTTTGTCTCAAAACTCCACTTTGACCTTTGACCTCTAAGTGTGACCTTGACCTTTGAGGTAGGGAGACGGGTGTTACACGCGACACGTCGTCTTATGATGGTTGACATTTGTGCCAAGTTATTTCAAAATCCATCAATAAATGGCAAAGTTATAGCAAAGACAAGAATGCTTCGGACAGACGGACAGACGCACAGACGGACAGTACGACTGCTATATGCCGCCTTCTTCGAAGGGGGGGTGGGGGGCATAAAAAGCTTATATCAAATATGTTTAGCTCGAATAAGGAATAAGGAACCAGTTCCTGTTTCCTTATTCGAATCAGGAAACAGGAACTAGGAACAAGGAACCAACTTACTCTCCATGAAAAATATGCATAAAACAAAGTAGCCCCGACTTTCCATCCGCCATTTTGGAACTGCGTTAGGGTCGCTGCACTGCGTTAGGATAATCCGGGTACAGGCCGTGATAATGCAACGAAAGCTTTCTTCAGGTGAATGAAACATCAACGCATAGGTGGTGCAAAGGGCAATACATGGTTTCTTGTCAATGCTTATGTTTTGTCATATGGATCATTTACTTTCGATTAGCAAATTTGAATGCCAATACACACACATGTATATTTGGACACGAAATATTGTCCAAACAAAAAATAATATTAGTTGTTAGATTTTTCGTTATAGTTTTCACAAAATACCAGTTCCAGTTTTTACAAAAGTTGCCATGGTGTTGTGTATACATAAAATTACAATCAACGTGGATGATGATGTTGACAATGATTATGATGATGATGACGACGATGTCATGATGATGGTGATGACGACAATGCTGATGACGATGATTATGAAGGTGATGACATTTATAATCGTGATGGTGATGATGCTGATGATGACGGTGATGGTAGTGATGATGATGACGTTGGTGATGATGAGGTTGACGGTGATAATGACGATGATGATGTTGGTGATGATGATGTTGAAGGTGATGATTACAATGATGTTGATGATGATGATGATACTGATGACGATAATGGTGATGGTTATGATGATGATGACGGTGATGATGTCCATGACAATGATGTTGAAGATGAAAGTGATGGTGGTGATGGAAATAATGCTGATGACGATAATGTACTTTTGCATTTTGAGTGGCGCTAACTATTGTATGATAACTGTGCGTGTTCTTACGAATTTCAAAAGACGTAGAATCTAAACTGGGCAGAAGTGATAGTTATTTAACAGACAAATATTTGTGGATTGCATACCACTATGGCAAACAAAATGGGTATCAAAAATTGGGATATGCAAGTATTCTTTTTTGTACCGATGGGCACCAATTCTAGTAAAAACAAGCATAGCTCAGGAATGTGTCATGATCTCTAATACACTTTCGTATACTCGCCAAATCAATAGAATCTCTAATAAGATTAAAAATTCATGACATGGGCATAACTTTAATGAATACAATGCCGTTGATTAGTGGTTTATGGCACACAGATCTCGAAGACTTTTTGCAGTCATAGAACTTCGCATAATTTAGTGTGTAACTATTTATTACTACAATATTTATTTTTATATAAATTAAATTTTTTTATATATATATTCATTTTTGGTCCAAAGTTGCGATTGAAAAAGACGATTCAATGTATAACAGGTATCTGCTGCTGACGATGATGGTGATGATGCTGTGTTATTGGCCGTGATGACTGGATGCTATTTTTATGATGACGATAAAGAGGTTGTCATAAGAACAATAAAGATTGGGATAATGGATCTTGATAAAGGTTATGATGACGACAATTATCAATATGATGAAGATCAATGACGATGACGATAATGATGATGTTGTTGTTGTTGAAGATGATAATAATGTTGCTGTTGCTGCTGATGATGATGTTTATGATGATGAGACTGACTATGATGATGATTATGATGATGTGTTGTTGTTGTTGTTGTTTATGATGATGATGACGATGAGGAGGAGGTCGAAAAATATTAGGGTGAAGAGGCATATTCAACGAGGCGTATGCACAGCGATTGATGATCAGCAATTACTGTAAGTTTAGATGATGATGACAAAGAAAACATTCACTTAGAACAATGATAATAAAATAAGTAATATTTAATAATATTTAATAAAACACACGTGTGAATAAATTTGTTGCGAACATGATTACGACTGGAACAGTTTAGAAGCTTTGCACATACTGCTATATACGAGTACAAAGCAGAAACCCTAAGCAGAATTAAGAAATAATTGTCGATTTGGAGTTCTGATGCTAAGGAAACCATGAGGACGAGACGCATCAGAACAACAAATCGTTGGTTTAGTTAGTAACCCACAAACAACGATAATGCGAAAATTGTTACGACCTAACTTGACCTGAAAATGTATTCTGCGATTACAATGAGAATTTTATTTTACAGTCTCGGAAATCGTTTTTCGGGATGTTTAATTATTAGAGATTCTAACATGATACTCGCTTATTTTTCTATAGACAAAGCACAAAATTATCGTTGTTGAACCACCCAATAAACAACAATTTACTCTGTGTCGTTCTGATGCGTGGCTATTAAACCACTCAGGCTGACGCCTTCGTGGTTTAATTCCTACGCATCAAAACTCCAAATCGTTGTTTATTGGCCGACAAACAGCGATAAATCGAAAAATATTTCTTAAGTTAACAACGTAAATGTTGTACTTTGTCTTGTACTTTGTATAAAGAAAATTCTGCGCGTGATATGTTAGAAAACATTGTACGCCTAGTCATTACAGTTTCCAAAGTTTATACTGTACAGTGGTTTGTTTGCATTTTCTATTTACGCTACACTGGAACGCCAACAATCAACGAGGCTTAATGCTAATAATTTAAGAAAACAACCCAGTCAACAATACGTAACTGTTGATAAGGCACACTGTCTCTCCGTTGCATTTATACAGTATTATACGCAGAAGAGTTTGAATAACCAACATAGTAACGGAATTATGTAGACTTAAACGTGAATAACTGTTATCGTTTTATAATGCCTATGGGCACATTAAAAAACACACTCAGATTTTACTTATAATTTTCCTTTGGAATGGGTGTACATGGCGTTTGGTGAACCCCCATTTACACATGTATACAAAGAAGTGATGGAGATGAATTTCAATGAGACTGCAGTTTCTACACTTAATAAGTAATTAACTACATTTAATTTAATGGTGAATTGTTATTTAACATTTAAATCACGGTCCTGAGTTTGTTATTCTTGTGTGTTGTTATCTTTTTATGTGTTTTCGAAGTTTTTTTGTTATTTTTGGTGGCGTTTGATTTTATTGTACTGGTACTAACCTTGGGTTGGTACATGTGGCCGGGCTGCGTTGGTTTAATGTTCGTCTGCAACCTCTGCGCCGCCAGTGGCTGTTTGATCCCTATGGCGTCCGGCGGCAGGCTGACCTTCTGCGCCTGCTCGTTGACCGCCGCCGTGTACTCCGCCGCCTTTGGTGAAGTCAGAATACGCTTGATCGCGATGGCACTCGCGTCATACGACGGGATTCGCACGGTTCCCGGTTTGCGCACCTGCTGATCGAGTTTCTTTGACATCTTCCGGAAGTTCTCCTGCGCGCGCACCGGGCCGCTAATGCCGATGGCGCCCTGGCCGTAACGCGCGGCGCCGACGCGCGGGTAATGGTTCACGCAGTACACGTCTCTGTCGTTAGGGTCCACTTGGCTGGTGAAGTAGTTCTTCATGGTCAGGTGCTGGTCGCAAGAGACGCACTTGAAGCAGTGGTTGTGGTACATTACCTCCAAAACGGGGCCAATTTTCTCTGCATGGTAGACGGTGTCCTTGCACCGGAAGCACTTGTGAGAGTCGAGGACTGGCGGCTTAAAGATGGAGGACAGACGCTGGAATCCACGCTCTATTGACTCCGTTTCCGCCATGGTCGCCATGGTGACGGGCCACTTCCGGTTCTCAGAAGTCAGATGCTGTAGTCGGCGTTTTTACACCTGAAAGAAGAAAAAAATACAATGTATGTGTGTTTTCTTTTCATATAAACACAGCATTATCAAACTCTATTGGAATAATGGTCTCAAAAGATAGCATTCTATTAAACGTTTGTTTAGCGATTAGTTGACGGCTATTGCGACTACTCAGATAGAAGAATTTCGGCATGCTGAGATATTCACTTGTACAAATGTTAATATGTTTTCTTATCTATACGCACGTTACGTATACACCGCAACGTGAACGGCTTTTAAACGTTAGGCTTCAATAAGTTTTAAAACAAGAAATTCGTAAATTCCTGAAGGCAACTCTATCAGAAATGCCTATCAAGGTCGTTGTCTTCAAGAAATCGACAATGAATGAAATTCTCGTACATGTATTTAAATTTCATAAGGAAAGTTAATACTTGACTGTAACATGTAATTGACTTCGGTGTTTATGGGTAAACAATGGCGTATGCGACCATAGTAGACCCGTTCGATCAAATGAATCGATAGCGCTCGAAGAACAAGATACAATCTCATCTTCTCAAGACAGTATGGGAAATATTGGCCGTTCTGACCCGATATTACCCTCCGATATAATGCGATTTTAAATACACGAGTACAAAAAGTACGGCGTTTAATTAAATGTCATCTGCGGTCTTTATCGCTAATACTTAATGGCACTTTGTTCTTCGTACAATAATACTAGTATATCTGAATGCATGAAACACGAGGACTTCTTGCATTTTACGTCAGATCGCGCGGTATCTTTATAAATTCTTACTATTTCTTAACCTTGTGGCATACGGTAATCAGTTCTCGTATTTTGCATGTTATGCAGTTATGCTTTATGCAGTCATGCTTCCAAAACAGTACGTCATCAAATTTACAGAAGAATCGAACGATGAAAACTATATAAATAACTATGTTGTCCAAATGCACAGAAATATTTCAGGCGTGTCGTGGCAAAATCGCGTTTAATGCATGTGCGTAACGCATCGTCCCGGATTAGCCTGTGCAGTCCGCACAGGCTAATCCAGGACGACACTTTCCGGTTTTATGGTATTTTCTTTTTCAATGAAGTCTCTTCTAAACATAAATCCACTGTAGGCGGAAAGTGTCGTCCCGGATTAGCCTATGCGGACTGCCCGGGTTTCCCACGACACGAGTCATTTATTCTATTTTATGTTTAGCCCCCCCCCCCCCCAGTAAAAAAAATATATAGTCCCGTTTCTGGTTTCCCGTCCCCGCCCACCCTTTACTTTTGCTGCCGACCCTACATATTTTTGATCCAAAAATAATAAAAACTGAAAAAGACTGTTACCTTGTACAACACAAAACATTCCCCCAACTTAAAAAAAATAAAATAAAAATTAAACAAAATTCCTACCTACCGACCCTTATTTTGGGGGGCAGGAGACCAGAAACGGAACTTTTTTTGGCCTTAACTGTAGACCCCTACATACGAGCAGGACACAATGTACAATTTACAATCACAAATTATTGTATAGATCTTAACAAAAGATAATTTGAGCGGTGGATTTTTACGTAAGATAATCATTTGTGTTTTTGTCGTTATCTTTAACTCTTGAACAAAAATTGCCTTGGTTTTACCATACATGGAATTCCCTTGATCCCTGGACCTGTAGTTTTAAAGCACCTTAGTGAAAACTTAAGACATTTTTTTAAATTCATAAATTCAGTAAGTCTGTGATTGTTTTACGTAACGGTCTATTTACATTAAAACGGTCCGATATTGCTTAGATCATTCGTATTTTGCCCTTGTGTGAAACAGAAATCAGTGGATTTCACGTAACAAAATTGTCTGAACTGTTCACTTAAAGTGAGACTTCACTTAGGACCTTTGTGAACACCGACCCTGGATTTTGAGCCACCATGTATTAAATGTATGTTATGTTGTCTGAAAACCCACCACAAAATTCACACCCAAAATGCATGAAAAGCTTGTTTGCGTATGACATTTCTGTGAGAAATAACTGTATGCACAAATAACGTTATTTAAATACAACATAACTTCAATCTCCGACGATAAAAGAAACTCTCTTGCGCAATAAAGCAAGCTAACTACAACATACTATACAAACTTTCAAATGCGTGAAACGAAGCATGTGGATATTATGCAACCCTCGAGCTTTTACCATTTGTAATATGATGTGCCTTTTGAACGATTCTGCATGCATTCATGTACAAAATGCACACGGCGCAGAACAATAAATAAATATTTTTTTAACGCCGTATGATCCTTCACAACAACAGAAATAATGTGGTGTTTTCCTTAAATGTCTGTTGCTGTTGACAGCTGTTGTACCATATTGTGACTAAAGCGCATTTTATAATGTTTTGTTGTAGTTCTTTATTATGCAGTTTATTGCATACATTGTTTATGCATGTTATGCACGTTAACACGTGTACATCTCATTCTCTCAAAACAATAGCATTCATATACATATATAATGTTTGTTGACTGCAAATATAAAAGAAAATTATTTCCGACATACATATAATCTATTAAGAACGAAATCAGATATTCTGATATAAAGCATAAATTATATTTATACGAAGTGAACACCAGATAATACATGCAACTGCATTTCATATGGTTCTCGGACATGAAACGGCTTTTTATGCAACATTAATTCAAGCATGCATGTAATGTGCGAATACGATGAAATACTTTCATGCATGACAAAATCACGGTTCAAACACATACGGAAAAACAATCACAGACAAACAGGCTAATTAGATGTTTAACCAGATAACATTTGGTTGGACTGTTAGATGATGGTTGGGTTAATGCATTGATGGTTAATTCTGGTTGAGTTGTTACTAGGTGAGTAGTTGTGCTGGTAGTACGTTTGCAGTTGTATGCTAGATGGCAATTGATGACCGAATTGGTAGCGGATGGTGTAGTCAAATGTGGATGGTGTTATGTGGGTGTTCGAGTTTGAACGGAAAAAAAATCTTTGCATGCGAGACATTTTGATTGAATTAGTGGTCCTGATTGATTTCGTTGTATTTGCGTTTACGTTGTATTTGCGTCTGCGTCGTATTTGTGGTTGATTTTATTTGTGGTGGTTGCAATACATGTATTTAAATGTAGAGTTGACTGGTTGAAAATACTGACGACTTATGACTAAACATCGTTGCCTTGATTGTGGTGTTGAGGATGTGAATAGATACTAGTTTTGATGGAACAGTTGGACGGCAAATAAAGTAACCAATGAGGTGGGGAATAGTTACTACTTACATCACTGTTGGTTTTGATGGTTAACTGACCGATTAGGTGCGTTTTACAGCGAACAAAGGAATGGACTTGAACTTTTTGTGGGGAACCATGTTATAGGAGAAAGGCTTGAATCACGGAGATGAAACTGAAAGTCGTTGATAAGTTTTCTCTCACGTAACAGTTTACACCTCGATTTAAAATAAACTAGAATGGTATACCGCTTGAAGAAAACTTGTAAGATAACACAATTATCGTTCTTAAACTACCCAATTAAAAAAAAGCAAAAAGTAGTCCCAATTCTGAGTGGAACATAGTAAAAAGTAGTTCCAATTAAAATTGCAATAATATATGTCAAATCATGTTAGAATACATATAATTTTCGCATAATCGTTGCTGATCAGCCACTAAACAACTCTTTGTCGATCGGATGCGTGGCCAAAAAACAACTCGGGCAAACGCCCTCGTGGTTTCATTTGTACCTATCAGAACTCCAAATAGTTACTGGCCGATAAACAAAGATAAATCGAAAGTTATTCTTAATTATACGATTATCCAAATGATGTCATTTATACACTTAAAACAATGCGACTATAACGGTGGGAAAGTGTGACACGAAAGTGGAATTTCGATGAAGACCACAAATATCTAACACGGTTCGAACATGCAGATGAGTAATAATTGACGTCTTTGGCATGTGGTAAAAGTACATATCTAAGTGCTAACCCTTGTTACGATGCGGCGGTGTCAAAATTATTGTTGTGGCTACATGAAGCGGCATTCGTTGGTGTGGTGTTGCGTACGGCAACGTGGTGATATTGCTTGTTTGTTGCTTACGGCCGAGTGGTGTCACTGCGTGTTGATTGCGCAATAATCACAGTGCACGGCATTCTCGTGCAATCTCGCCGGTTGCCCATCTGGATGTCGGATTTTTTTCTACGTTTCTTAATATATCTTGGCCAGTCAGTAGAATGACGCTGACGGATTGTTTATGCGATGGAAGACGTCTCTAATTAAGTGACCAGAAACTTCCCAACGAATTAAAAGCGACAGCAAAAAAATCTGAAAAGGCTATTCGCAATATTTTGGTATATGCATTACTGAAAACTATTAGTTGTTAATGTCTCCTTATGTTATTAAAACGTTTACTTATATGTTGAAGGCAATTGTTTTAAGTTTTAAAAAAAAATAGGGATTTACATTTGTTTTGAATAACTTCATTAGGAAATAATAGAAAATAAAATAAAATAATATAATTAGAAAATCACTATAAATAAATATCGACAATGGTACCAAATAGAGAATAATTTATGTCGTCATGTATAACATCCAACATCCCCCTAGATGGTTAAGTAATCTGTTTGTTTTTGTGTTGTTGTTTTTATTATATAAAAGACAGATCTTGAAATTAAATACAAATTGTTCTATAATGCATTTATTTATATTTAAACCACACGCATGATTTTACTCTTGTACCTTTAAGTTGGAAGTGGTTGGAACACACGACATCCAGAATAATAGGAAACTGTAGTGTCAGCACCTTTAATATGAAACTGTAGTGTCAGCACCTTTAATATGAAACTGTAGTGTCAGCACCTTTAACACGGATTACCGTATAACTGACAAGTAATATAGATGTCGGCCGTGTTCCTTACAAGCATTATCTATCTGTCTGAGAACTACGGACCTTTCTTAAACGTTTACAATATATTATTAATTGTATTTATGAGTTTGAAAAAAAATACATTGAAAGAGAAATAGTTTCGTGTGTGTTTGTAAGATCCATATTTCGCAAGGTAAACAAGAGACTGTTTCAAATTCCCAAACGTAAAAGTAACATGTGCTACTCTAATTGGATAATCTCTTCTTTTTTCTAAAACAAGTACGCTTGTTGTGTTTTAACTGCTATAGCTATACCAGTTTTATTAACAGCTAGGAAGTCCATATATAAGATTAAGAGTCAGATACGGTTCAGTGGTATTCAAAGGCTTTAAATCGGGTCCGCAGATTTTTTCATTATGTTAAAAACACGTATGCTATCTGATTGACTACATCATTATTAATTCGTTTGTGGCAGGAGCGTTGTAACAACACTACAACGCAATAAAATGGGATGTTATTGTTTTGTCACTGCTGCTGCGGCTGCTGCGTTAAAGACTGTGTTTGAATACCTTAATTATAAGCATTAAACGGATATAAACTTTGGATTTACTAAAATATCAGCAAATGTATAAGAATTAGACAGGCTTCCCCACACAGCTCCTTTTCAGCAGCATCAGGTTCCTTTTCTGATTCTAGATCTTTCCCTAGCGCGTGACAGACTTGTGATCCGGACGTCGTGGGTTCAAACCGAAACATATGAGGCGTGTCGTGGGAAAACCGGGCTTAATGCATGTGCGTCAAGTGTCGTCCCGGATCAGCCTGTGCAGTCCTCACAGGCTAATCCAGGACGGCACTTTCCGCTTTTATGGTATTTTCTGTTTCAATGAAGTCTCTTCTAAACATAAATCCACTGTATGCGGAAAATGCCGTCCTGGGCCTGTATTCACAAAGCTCCTTAGGGAAAACTTAAGTAAATTCGTTAAATTCATAAAATTCCTTAACTCTCTGGCAGTTTCATGTAAAGGTCTTTTAACATTAAAATGTTTATAACTTGTAAATATTGCTTATATGTTGAGTGTTGCAGCATCCTTTGTACAGAAATTATTGGATTTCACATATAAAATGTAATCTGAAATTTTCACTGAAGTACAACTTAAGTTAAGATATCCCTTAGAAGCTTTGTGAATATCAGCCCTGGAATGGCCTGTGCGGACTGCACAGGCTAATCCGGGACGGTACTTAACGCACATGCATTAAAACCGGGTTTCCAACGACACGCCTCATTTTCTTATGTGTTTCTTCTTCTTGCTTATACTTCTCTTGACAAAAAATATCGAGTTTGTTAATGCTTTTTTTTAATTAAGTCATTGTATGACATTTTCAAAATACAACAATGGTGATACGCCCCTTTAAACTCCAGTCCAAACTCTAAAGTTTACATATGTAAATCTTATGCGTTAAGAAAATACAACAAACTCTTAAAAATAAAAGACTATGTAAGAGACGCAGAATTACAATGCTTTTCAGGATCACAGGTAATGTTGTTTGTTCTTCAGTTCACGTGTAAATCATAACAATATCCATACCCCACCCTGAAAACCACATTCATTAAAGTTCTTAACCCCACCCCTTGAAGTTAAAACCGAAGACTTTTGATTCACAAAATACATCGCACCCATTCACCAACACTCAATAGAGAAAACTGCCACAGTTCAATTTTGGTGATATTTAACTTGCATAATGTATAATTAGTCCATTTCTGTATCATCTTTGAAAAAATACTATACATGCTTAACCTTAGTGACAAAGTGTTTGTTGTACGCATTGAAACTTCCATTATGATTTCAGCGATATATAGCAACATTTATTGATTTATCGGCTGATGCATATTTTACCGCATTCTTGACTCAACAAAATACGACACTGTGAACAAAATCGAAGGTACTGACTACTCTAAACGATAGCACTAATAGTTTCTAAATTGTGCACCCGGTTCCATTTAAAATCAGAACTTACCCCCAAAATGTACACGTATGGCCTGTTTCCGCACGTGGTGCGTTAAATCCTTAAATTGTGAATAAAATGCATTCCGTTTCGACCACTACTATTCCTATAAAACGCAACAAAATAAAACACAGAAACACGAACTAACACAAAGTACTAAAATACCGATTGAACGAATAAAAAACTCCACTAATTGACGACAGAAGTTCCACTAGACCGGTTTTCACTAGCCACAATGTTTTACCTATTTTGGTATATGCCTACAGTCGTTTTACAATAAAACCGGTAACAGTTCAGTGGACAGGTAAACATTGGACCGTTCCATTTAGCACGCGGGGAGTACGGGTTGTATTGACGGTTGCTGAAGCGTAGCAGACGAGCATTTGTGGTGTGAAGGTATACGTGTATTGATCGGAGCAGAACG
The DNA here is from genome assembly GCA_027627225.1 of Congeria kusceri. Lineage (NCBI taxonomy): Eukaryota > Metazoa > Mollusca > Bivalvia > Myida > Dreissenidae > Congeria > Congeria kusceri. The sequence continues at coordinate 51,085,831 of CM051032.1, read as the reverse complement.
GAATATTGTGGTTACGGCCTACACATTATTTTTTAGGATTTACAGATTTACTTAGTCATTAACAATTATATGGTTACATTTTGGGATTCAGATAACCTTAATATAATGTTTATTCTTGTTTGGATCAACTATGGAATGTAAGAATGATCGAGAATGAAATTGCACCTGCTGCTGCTGTTGTTGTTCCTGTTGCTGCTGATGATGTTGTTGCACCTGCTGCTGCTGTTACTGTTGCTCCTGCTGCTGCTGATGATGATGATGGTGATGATGATGATGATTATGATTATTATTATTATTATTATTATGACAGCTGTGCTGATAATGTAAATAACCTTTGTTCTACCGCGTCCGTTCCTTTTCCTTACTGGATATCATCGTCTTCATTAATTTTTCTATTGTCGTCGTCATAATCAAAATCACCATCTTCGCAACAACATCACGATTATTATCATCATCGCCATCATCATCATCATCGCCACCACCATCATAATCATCATCAACAACAACATCAATATCATTTTCATCATCACCATAATCAGCATCGCCATCATCATCATCTTCATTACCATTATTATCGTTATAATTATTAGAATCAAGGTGCGTCGGATTCGTTTGTTTGTAGCATAAACCATAGAAGGCCTGGCACCGTATTCACAAACTCTCTTAGGGCAACTTAAGTTAATTCCTTCTTTAACATAAATTCCTTAATATAAGTCTATGGTTGTTTCATGTATAGGTCTTACAGGATTAAAATGTTTAAAACTAGTAAATATTGCAAATATTGCTTAGATAATTCATATTTTGCCCTTTTGTTAGCAAAAATAATTGAATTTTACAGAGAAAATGTGATTTCAAATGTCTACTTAAGAACTACTTAAGTTAATAGTTCTCTTAGGAGCTTCGCGAATACCAGCCCTGGAGTTTATTTTAGGTACGTACACGTTATTTTAACCGTTTTAGTATGCTACGGCGGAACTATTTAAATGCAAAATTGTAGAAACACACGCGTTTATCGCCCTGGAATTCTTGGTAAAACTGCAGTGTTTTTCTAATACACGTAACAGTTTAGTGATAACCGCGCAGTTTGTATGTATACAGTAGACAAGGGTTAACGAGCTAGCGGATTGTATGATAGTATCAGTTCTAAAGATACTTTTATGGCAGATAAAGGATTGAAAGTGCGAAGGTCAATATTGCAAAGTATCATAAGACGCACTTAATAGCCCTTTCGAGATATGGCATGACCCCGTAAATCGACTTTATAAATCTGTTTCATGAAACGTAAAGTACTATGGTTGAGTTATTTGATTTCTAAACTTTCAGATAACACTTACAGAAATGAACAGTTAAATTCATAAAAAAAGACCAAGACTTGTATTATTATTTCTGTTTGCCATTACCCTTTGAACGAACATCGGGTAATAACGATGCAGACATTTAAGGGACCAATTCGAGTGGCTATGTTATAACTTCATGTCCATAGATTCCTCAAAAGTATTTTAAAGAGGCAAATATAATTCTCGGGGTCATATTCCAGAAGCATCTTAAGTGTTATCTTTTCCTTAGCCTTAAAATTATAATTTTTCTTTAGCATTTCATTCCACACGCACATGATATTCTGTTTAGTTTTCAACAATTATCAATTGATTATCATCTATTAATAATTTAACTGTTATTTGATTCACTAATTTATATGAAGTTTTGTAAATATTTCCTTACAAAAATCGGGACTTAAGTGAAAATATTTTAAAATAAACGTAAGATGTATATGGAAGATGGCTCCTGATGCTGTTATTATACTGAAACGTACGTGGTCTATGTATAATCAACTTTCAATTGAAATTTACTATATACATGTAAAATGATATTTGCAGCGCAAACCGTTGTAAGTACGATAAATTCTAAATACACGCGGGTTTCTTACTTATCATTAAAGACAGACGTCATAAACGAGGGTCAGTTAACTCAAAGTTTTCATCCGGGTAGCGTAGCTGCAGTCCGGATGCTGCACTTCCTCTTTGGTTTGGTTTGTGTGTTGTTGTTTTTGTTGTTGTTGTTTTGTTCATTACATTTGAGTTGATTAGCCCAGATGCTATAGTGTATAAGTGCAGTTTTGGCGTTTCTACAATTTCTGTTGTTTTTTTAAACGTTCTGTGACAGAAATATGTGAACAAGACCCTTTAATGTGGCATATTTCCATATTAAATCCATATTAAGTATATTGTAGCAACTATCAACAAATCAGCTTAACCCAAAGTTAAAGTGGGCATTTTGTTCGTTCAAACATTACAAAAATATTATGATAATGTTGGAGAATGCCGTAGGCCTACAAAAGCAACTAGCAACATTTTCAAATCCGCTTACACCTAAGTTTAATTGGGCAAAATTATTTATCATCAATGGAAGCAATTTACCATGTTGCACCCATGATAATTTGTTGTTTTGGTTGTTTTGTTTATTTAACTTTAGTTGATTAGTCCAGATACTGTAATTCTTGCATTGAAGACGTATATTTACGATTTTGTTAGTTCAAACAATACAGAAATATGTGAACAAGTCCCTTTAATGTAAGAGATTTTCCCGTATTAAACATGTGGCGCGTCGTGAGAAAACCGGTCTTAATGCAATCCAGGACGGCACTTTCCGTCTACAGTGAATTTATGTTTAGAAGAGACTTCATTGAAACAGAAAATACCATAAAAGCGGAAAGTGCCGTCCCGGATTAGCCTGTGCGGATTGCACAGGCTAATCCGGGACGACACTTTACGCACATGCATTAGGCCCGGCTTTCCCACGAGGCGCCACATATATTATAGCAACTAGCAACATTTTCAAATCCTCTTACACCGATATCAAACTTTGCAAAAATATTCATAATCAACAAAATACATCTATGTTCAGACATTCCTCCTGTGGTACGATGCACAGAAATTTCCATGCTACACCCATGATCATTTAAGGAAGCGGTACATGCGAATTTTAAAGTATATGCTTCACATCTGCTCAGTTATGTAAATATGACACTTTCGTCTTCCGCGCGATGCAAACTGCGTGCGTATGACTTTACTGATGCGAATTTAATTCAGCGAGAATTAAAGAGAGATAGACGCCCCCCCCCGCCCCCCCCCCCCCCCCGGGATCTTGATGCCGGAGGCATATAGTGATTTTCCTGTCCTTGACATAATTTGAATGGGCTTGATCTTGGTTAACTGGATTTTACCGTTTCGTCTGGCACCAACACCGCTTACTAAAACACTTACACAGTTGTTGCTTATGACCATTCCCAATCCACCCATATCACCCAACCTTACTTTGACCTAATTTGGACATAGAATAATTCAGATGGGATATTTTCTTGGAGCACCAACGACGCTTACTAGTTACTATAACAGTTGGATACTTAAACAGTTCTTGCTTACAACCATTCCCAAGCCACCCATACATCCAAACTCTTTCTGACCTCGACCTTGACCTAATTGGGACTTCAAATGGGCTGCACAGCACCAACCGGGGGCATGTGTGTTTATCCAACAGCGTCTTGTTTTAACAAGAAACATTACAAACGACACCTTATGTCGAGTACATTGTTGTATATGTCTGCGTCAGGAGATAAATTGTGTCTCTTTATAATTATACGGTTTTTTTTCTTTTTAGAATCCGCGACCAAAAATTTACAAAAAAATCAACGGTAAGTTGCAAATTTGTGAATAAGTCCCTTAAAAAAGATGTATTATGATCTTAGATTTAAATAATTGGACGAATAAAAACGTTTTTTGAAGGTAATCGTCATTTATTTCGATTTAATTAAAATAAAATAAAGATTAAGAGGAACCTATGGAAGCGTCTTAGTGTCGCAGTCTACATTATTTTTGTATTTCTATATCTCATATTTAGCAGATACTAAGTCCTAATTAGGAGATACTAAGTCCTAATTACGAGATACTATGCCCTAATTAGGAGTAAGTACATCCTAATTACGTATCTCGTAATCAGGTATTAGTATCTCCTAATTATGGCTTAGTATCTCCTAATTATGACTTAGTATTTCCTAATTGTGAGATAATGGAATAGAAAAATAACACAGATTGTGACACCAGGACACTTCCATAGGATCCTGTGTTCGACGACCCATAGTAAACGAGTTACCGACGAAAAACTCCAGTATTTTATAAATTTTATGCGTCGTGTAGACATTCGTTGTAGGCTACAAAACACCAATATATCGGATACAAATCTGGACAGGTATGTTGTTGTTTTATTTATCAAATAATGTAGTGTTTTCTATGTTATTTGTATGTTTTCAAGATAATTGCCAGTGTACTTAGGTATGCAAAAGTTGATACGAAAAACGTATACTAGTCCAACTATGCACACACATTTTTCGATTTTAAAAGTACTTGTCAGCCTCCATCTGTCTCAATCAAAGGAATTTAGTTTTTTAATCATGGTACCGAACACATTGCATGTGTTCGGTATCACAAGTATATACTTCATGAACAAAATGCTGCTAACCTTTGTCACGGCCTGTAATCACTGGCGCCACCTCTGTTTGGAGATGCATTGAAAAAAGAGAAAGTAAGAGAAAACGGTTAACACTAATAGAAGGTAAGTTGGTTTTATAGATTTTATATTGTTATATTATATATATATGATTATTATTATTTTATAGTTTATATCGTGCGTTGTCTCCACCTCCATTTCTGAGCGCCACCTCCATGATTTTGGCTCCTCCACCTCTTTTGTGAAAATGCAAAACAATCTGTTTCATCGACCACAAACCAATGTTATTGATATTGCAGTTAATTAAACATTTTAAAAGCAATGTTTTTGTGCCATTAGTGATATTATTGTGTGTAAATTAGTTCTGAACACCGGCAAATTCACCAAGTATCTGGTTCAACTTACGTCATGTCACAATTTATGTTGTGACTTCCTTTTCTCTACATTGTTGGAAGGTACAATCGTTTTCGAATTGTCCGAGTGTCTCATAAAAAAAAAAAAAAAACTCACCTTCTATCTGTGTTTACTTGTTTTGCCTTACTTCATGTCATTAGCGCCACCTCGGAAGTATAATTGGCTCTTTTATCAATGCGTCTCCGTAAACAGGTGGCGCCCGGGATTACAGGCCCTGTTACTTGTGGATGTGTTCATATATATAGAGAATAACAGGTTACTGCCTGGTCTTGTGTAATATATCAGGTGAGGCTTAGAATAAAATTTTTAGTAATAATGTTTTTTGGTTCAACATAAACTGATACTGTGTAGTGACTTTTAGTGCATTTATTATGAATGTATTGAAATAAATGTGCATGGATGATTTATTGTCTTCCAAAGATCACGTCATAACACTACCAAAGTGCGGGTTTTTGTGATATTAAAAAAAATAACTTTTTTTTTTTATTTATGACGATTACAAATAATAAAACTATATACGTTCAAATTGTTTGTTTTGTTGAATCTGATTCATTTTTACTGAAACTGTTGACTTTATAGTTGATTCCGAATAATATGACGTACCTCCAAACATTGACTGATATATAGAGAATACATGGTTGGTGCCGGGATGGATAAAGTTTATCCGTTGAGGCTTAGAAAATGAAAATAGGGCGGGCTTAAGCGAGCCCTATTTTTGTTTTCAGGGCGAACCGGATAAACTTTCTCCTTCCCGGCACCTACCGTGTATTCTATTTATCCTGAGCTCTATCATATTGCATTAAAAAAAAACACTAATTAAAGGTTTACATTTAAACAAAAATCTAGACGGACCTCGAACCTAATAACTCGCTTGCATGTATGCGTACTGCCCGGAAAAAAATAGTTCTATATTTCTTAATCACTTTTATAAAAAAGCGAAAGTAAAATATTAATAAATCTTAGTTGCTGATGTCAGCACGACACGAAAATGACGTAGAAAATTTGTTTTTGTTTTAAACCAGATTATATTGGTTTTTGAAGAGTTTCATTACGTCACACCAACTACGTCATTCATTTTGAGATACAAGTAAGTTTACACAATGTAGTCAAATCAGAACGCGAGTGTTTTGCAGGTTAAAATACATGAAATCGGAATAAATATTTGGTGTTTTTGTGTTTTGGATGGATTATAGATCTATTATGTAATAGCATTCAGATAAAAAGTGTATGGAATATTTGCGTCGAAAGTCAAATGCAAACGATGAGATTGATCCCTTTTCAATTTTCAACAATTTACTCGAACAGTTGTGGGTGGAGGACAGTGTAACAGAAAGTGAAATAAATCATAAAATGTTTCGTTCTACGTTAAAATTACAGATGTAGCCTTTGATGACTTTTTGCATTTCTTTTCATCGGAAAGTTATATCGAGGGTTATTTCTTTGATGAATACGCTTTGTTGGTTGACCAAAGAAAGTCTGTCACAAAGAATAACCCGCTTGCATCAGATTCAAGTGTGTTGAAATGGAATGGAACTGGAAGGAAGTTGGTATTAATTAACCAGTTAAATGGAACGTGAGGACAAACAACTCACTATAGTTTAACTCTGTTAAACTATTACTAGACAACATAAAGTTTGTATCGATGAAAAACTCTGGTAGATCTAAGTAGATTTTATGCTGTGTCATTCTCGACAATGTTGTTATCCGGCGCGTAGGAATACCTATTGACGGTATATCAGTCACGTGATCTACTTCCGGATATCAACAAGTTTATACGGTCACCGCTTTATTAGGTCACTGTTTGGGTAAGTAGCAGGATAAAAACGCTAGTGACCTGGGCCCAGTTGCTCAAAACTTTAACGGCCAATTAAGCTAACTGCCGTTTAACTTTAAATGTAAATAAAATTTATATTACAAGCAACTGGCTTATCAGACATTTCAAAATTATTTCAGCATAGCAATGTGTTTAGAATAAACTCTCAGTTTCTAATTTAACAATTAAAATACATAAATAACTTTATCCAAAAGTAAACGGCTGTTAGCTTAACTGGCCGTTAATGTTTTGAGCCACTGGGCCCTGATATAAAAAATATATCAGACACCTTTGTATCACGCCGATATCAACATAGTGGTATGATAAAGTATTTTATGAATTGACGTGGCTCTGTTTATGATAAAATTGTGTGACGTTGGGTGTATATTTGATAAACGCACTATCGCTTAATCTACGAGTTGAAGCAGCTTGGCAACTGCTGTAAATTGAAGGCAAATATTGTTCGACAAATGATAGCGTCCTCAGCCTTTAACAGTTCGTGCCAGACTTATAGTGACCATAGCTATGACTAAGGTTGTTTGTGAGTTACAAGGTAATCAACCCAGTGCAAGTTGTTGCCAGTGTCACCCTTTTCCATGTATTTTAAATATTAGAAATCATTTTGGAACGTAAACACTCAAATCCGATGCATATATTAAGTGTTAAAATAAATAAGGTAAAAAGTAAACATAATTAAGGACGCAAGGACTTTACGGTGTTCACGTTGTTTTCTTCTTCTTGTCTTCTCTTTTAGTCTCTATATGTGATTTAACTAAAGTATATATGGTCACGTGGATGTGTGTGTCGGCAGGGATTTGACAACAGTCAAATCTGTGTGTGGAGGTATTGCAATATTTTTAGGTAATTCTCCGTTGCCTCGCGTGGATAGCCAGTTTGTAAGCCATCAAATCAGCGACGCAAGAAAGATCACTGCGATGATACGTTTCGTATACATACATGATCATCTCCCTTGCTATGTTTGCGAGATCACTGCTCGCAAACATATAAATAGCGCTCGAGTTACAGACACATAGCGCAATACTAACACAGATCACTAGCAAAGGGTTTCCTTTTCTCTACATACGCGACGGTAAAGGGGCAAAATATAGTCCCACAAATAGTCTGTATTCATACTCAAAAATCGAAGTTCGTCGTCAATCGACTTTGACCTGGTACGTGTCAAGTTGTAAATGCAATGTCGTTTGTTTGCTCTTTTTTTCTTCAAAAGGTATTAGATGCATTTCGGTAAAATAAACTGTCAATCTCTTATCACATTAGCGATGATTATTTACACAATTACATGTACACAGAAATGTTGTACCATGGAAAGCATGCGTTTGGTAATAATTATTATTGAAACTTTCTGCTGGAAATGTTCATGTATATATATTAAAGAACATAAACCATATAATAAGGAACACACATATTCACCACGTGGCCTGATTTTCCAGAGCAGCCTGACGTAATTTGATAGACGGTCTCACAAATATTATTCCTGATTGTTTAAAAATTCATTCAACTTTAAGTGAGATTACCTCTGTGACATTTGACCATAATTATACATGTATTGTCTTATAAGGAAGACCCTTACCAAATACGGACAAAATAATTCCAATCTCGCAATGGAATTAGGTTGAGATCTACCCAATGAGACTTTGGTATGAGTTTGAAATCGCATTGATCAGCATTTACTTCTGACAAGAACATTTCAAACTTTTCCATATAAGGAAAACATAATATCGTGATTACTGTGGATTATTCGAACGAGCAAATGAGACTTGACTAGAATGTGGTATTTGAACGCTCTAAAACTCAGACCACTGGTTTTTGACTAGAAGGTTTTAGATGAAGTATATTTACTTGTTGGTAGCCATTGTAACTACTGCTTCTCAACCTGATCATTCGGGTAAGCTAAAAACGTTAACCATTTTTACTAAAAAAAACACTATATCTTAATGTGCAGAAGCTCGGGTCAAAACCAACTGCAAATCCAGAAACACTGCATTGCATATGAGTTACTGCAATTTCGAATATTGCCCGCTTTATTTGTAGACTGTTGGCGGTAGCCAACGGTCTTTAGTAGGGCGATTTCGAGAGATTGAATAGCGTGACCTACTTTTTACTTCGCAGGCTACGAAGCACTAACAATCGATACCCCCAAATTTATACCGACCCATTCATGATTAGTCGACACGTTGAATGTTTTGCATATTATTGCTTTGGCATTAAGTAGTCTGCATACAAACCTATAAACCAAGATGTTGAAAGTAGGAAGTATAACTGTAACGTTCTGCCCCTTACGTAAACGGCTAGCTCACTTGACAGAGCGTACAAAATGGTTATGATAATTGTCCTTGTGGCTGCCTTGCCAGTATGAAACGTAAACAATATATTAAGCAAATGATTGGTGCATTAATGAAATCAGAATGACAATTAAACAATAACACAAAACCTTAACGCATCAACGCATCAGCCCTCAAGCATGAAGGTATGAATCTCCAATCCTGAACCCTCAAATGTGAAGTTATGAGCATGAAATCTTATGCATGAACACCACATGCATGAAGCTCTATGCACGAAACCACATGCATGAAACCCTATGCAAGAAACCACATGCATGGAACCCTAGCTATGCATGAAACCACATGCATGGAACCCTATGCATGAAACCACATGCATTAAGCTCTATGCACGAAACATCATGCATGAAACCCTATGCATGAAACCACATGCATGGAACCCTATGCATGAAACCACATGCATGCATGACCCTATGCATAGAACTTAGACAAAAGACAAGGTCCTTATTCTCACACGCTGGCTGAAAAGACTTTGTATATACCGTTCCTATTCAGTCGGTATCGCAATGATCCCAAGACCTACTAGTGAACGGCAGGTTTGAAGCCTGGGGGTTTCCTGAGTGTATGCCGCACGTATCGCAATGATCCGTTATAGGCAATACTTATGGCCAAGAACCCTTTTGATCAGCCAGCAATGTAACAAGTTATTTCCCTTCTTTTCTTGTGTTGCTCACTGTATGACAGTCTCGCCGAGAGAGAGAGCCAAATTACCACTGTCACGCGTCCATTGGACGGTTCAGTTTACTTTACGTTGAAATAGGGAGATGAACATATATGTTTTGAATCACGGGTTCCTAACTTACTTTCACGACAACATAATCTTTAATGTAGATTTATATAGTTTGGAAGCAAATTAGAAACATTTAGGAATATATTTCACAAAATATAATCATTCAGAAACGGAATTATTCGATCCATTACTTTTTGTAAACAATTGAACGGTTTGCATGATTTCTAACATAAAACAAAATGAAAACTGTAACGAATGATTTTATGATAACAAAATATAAGCAAACTTCACTTACGATTGGTTTCCTAGATCCAAATAGTAATTATAAACATGTACGCTTATGAATTGAGTTTTGGGTTACATAGTATTAAGATATTTTTCGACTACTTGGCTATACCCTCGCTACATAACAATGAGCAGTTCGGTTTGTCTTGTGTGAAAATGGCATTGCAGAATTTCAATTTCATTCAAACAAATACATGCATTTCCTGTTAGCAAATGTTTGCACTCTATTTCCCTTGATTTGGGTTCCTTTTTTTTTTATCCCCAACCGTCTTTCTACACTATCAGCGTTTTGATTTTTATACACTGTGTATCTCAAACAAAATAATAAAAGCCCATCGTATGATATTAATGGTTTCACAACATTTCTATGTTGACTAGAAAGCACTCGGAGATCCTAAATTTCGCCAATGAAGCTCATCCCCCTCCCCATATATTGTGCAACGAATAATTATACGTCATAATGTGCCGATTTGCGTTATCTCCAAATAATACAAATGAATTAAAAACAATCATGGATCCAGACGGTGATCGGATAACAACCAAACTTTAATCATTTAAGGCAAGTGACCAATTCCGTATACAATACATGACAGTATGCACAACACAACACAAAACATAAAAGTGATTAAAACTGGGGTCACCGCCGTGGAACGGTCAATTCAACGCATTGGGGGTTTATACCTGTTTGAAGGAATGCCGAACCTCACACTTAGCCCAGCATAATACCAATACACAAACTTGTAAATAAAATTTAACCTCCAAGCAAAGCGTTTCAAATTTAATAGTAATAAAAGAGAATATTATTTCAATTGAATTACAATTTAATTACTCAATGGTTCAATGGTCACCAGAGCAACAGAATTGGAACTTTCTGAGGCACGCTGGAATGAAATAAATACAAATATATCAGCTAAAGCCACAGTCCATAGAATATAATTCAATACATATTAAATTGGAATTAGTTCTAATGAACGTTAACGACGCTTATTCGACTGAAAACTGTTTCTTATTTACGAACGGCATTTTAGAATGTCTATGTTTGAAAACGCTTGGTACGAACGGAATATACTCTAATGTACATGCTGATTTACTCCAGAGACATCACCAGCTATCGTGTACAGATAACTATATGATAAAAAGTTACCAAAAACGTTCAAGTTAAAGCATTATAAGTTGCTAACTAACAAGCAGACAAACCAACATAAAGGCCAAAAAAAAACACCATAACCTCCTTGGCGGATGGAAATAATTACAAGACACGTGGTGTACTTGTAGTTTCGTTTTAGTTTTTAAATAGTACGCGGGGTTTTCCTGTCACTCATTCGTCTGCTTAAAGGGAATATTAAAAGATTAGAAAACACAATTCAGATGCTTTGTTGTCCGATGACAAATATGAAATGTTATCAAAACTTAAATAATACTGGATAGTCTAGCATGAATTTGATATTGTTTGATAACCGTCAAGTAAATATACACTACAGAACTAGGTGTAATAATAAATAAATGTAATGGCAAAAAATGTATAGCTTCACGTTTATCGAAAACTCGCATTTAATGCATGAAGCTTTATCCCCTTTTATTTGAAATGTTAGAAAACAAAATTTTATAAACGTGAGTTGTAAACGTTTGTGTTTAAAACAAAATAATTTAGTGTTTTAAATGGGTAAATAAAACATAGATCTACTTTCTATATTCTATGAATAACATGGTAATGTACCTTTAAGCACATTCAAGGGCGACCATATGACGATACGTCATTGGAAACCCCGCGTTAAAACCCGCTGTGACGTACATCAGACGAGTTCAACTTTTAAAGGGACTTGTTCACAGATTTTTGTATTATTTTTTTTCGGGTAGCTGTCTAACCCAACTCTTGACCTTTCTCAAAATCTAAAGACCTCAACTATGATAACGAGATAAGCATCGAAAAAGAAAAGAAAAAATGCTGCCACAGCAGATCAAACCTACGACCACGTGTTCAAAAGTCTGACGCGCTAACCGCTCAGCCATTCCGATTGATACACATGTCTGTGTATTATTTTCTAAATGTAAGTGATTAATCTCAACGAAAACGACAGAAGCACTCCAAAATATTCAATCCTTTCGCGTTACAAACCATAGGCGCTTGTTTGTTTAACAAATAAAAAATAATATCTATCCCGATATTAGAAATGTATATACATGTATATATAGGACAAGGATTTTTGTTGTTAAACAACCAATTATCGCCTATAATTCAAACGATTTATAATTGTATCCATTTCAACTGATGATTACTCATTAATGAAACGTTATTTCCAATACATTCAATGTTTTATGTCAGTAGTTCTATGTCGCTCATTAATGTACAGTTTCCTTTTGATGTTTGGAATATGTGACAAATTTTTGGAAATTGTCAGTCTGTAAATCTGTGACAGGTCCCTTTAAGGGCAAAATATTTTATTGGACGATTGTATTACCACTCCTATTTTGAATAGATGTGCAACACACGCGCCAAGCAAATGCAATACTTTAAAGCGGGAAATAAAGCACAAATAATGTACTGGCTTTGTGCAAAACAGTTGAACTAATCACTGTATGTAGGACGAGTATTTATGTAATGGAGTAAGAGTTTAGCCTACGGTTCGTATACGATTTATTTGTTATTTTATTGAAGAAATAATTATGACTTTATTTCCAGAAGAATTCAACAAATTTAAAAAAATACAACGATTTGGAATTCTATCTCCCGATAAACAACGCTCAATCGAAAGTTATTTCGATTCTAACATAATCTGACAAATAAAGTATTGCAATTTTAATCGGAATTGATATGCACCGCCTATCTTCCTGCGCGAACGTTTGAACGCGCGTCACCGCTGTTACAAGTGACGTCATTAACTGATACAAATTCATAATGACGTCAGAATCGAAACTACAATTTTGCGTTGTTTATGGAAGGTTTTACAACGATAATTTTCTTATTTGTCTATAGAACTATCTTGGTGAGTCATGTTAGGTATACAAGAATCTCATTAAAACCATCTCCAGCCTGACGCTACTATATCCGCTGACTGGACGATGCGAGGATTTGATTTTAATGAGATTGGGTATACCAGTCGTGTGTCTGTAATTATGTATACGTATTGTAAGGTATTATATGTTGTGCATACACAATTTCTTGGATACACTTCATTCTGATTAATTTACAATCAACTTATATTATAAGAAAACAGTTTAAAACGAATACGTTTAAGGTTTACACATGCCAATAACACCATGTCGAAAATCTTTGGTATATTAACAGTAGCAAACTTCGGGATAAACTAAGCCATGTCATAAATATGTTGTTGTTTTTGAAACGAAATCTTGTCACATATATTCAACAGAGAGTATAGCTTGGACTCAGAGGACAGCGCGCTCGACTGATAGAAGTATTTCAGTTGATACATTATTTTGGAAAGTGTAAGGGGGCATACATTTGTTGATAGATAGCAGTTATTTCATCAATGTATCAACCCCAAATATTTAAGTGAAATGTGGGCATACCTCAAAATACAAAACAAAATTATGTGGATTGATGCACCTGATGCTGAAGTTGATTACAAAGATGTGTTCCAAGTTTCAAGTGAATACCTTTTTTAGTTAAAAATTATTAAACTTTTACTCTGAAAATCAATGTGAAAAGGGGGCATAACTCTGTCAAAATACAAAATAGGGTTATGTGGATTGTGGCACCTGATGCTGAAGTTGAAGCTGAAGTATATTTTTTGTTTCAAGTGAATAACCTATCACGTTTTAAAGTTATAAAACTTTTGAATAAACATTTAAATCTGAAAATCATTGTGAAAAGGGACATAACTAAGCCAAAATACAAAACTGAGTTATGGGGCATGTTACATCTGATGCTGAAGTTGATGGCAAATGTATATTCCAAGTTTCAAGTGAATTACCTATGACATATTAAGTTACAATACATTGGAATAAAATCTTTAACCAGAAAATCTATATGAAGAAGGGGCATAATTCTGTCAAAATACAAAACAGTGTTATGGGGAGTTTTGCACTTGATGTTGGAGTTGAGGACAAAAGTACTTTCTAAGTTTCAAGCGAATAACTTATGTAGTTTTCAACTTATAAGACTTTTGAATATAAACAGTTAAATTGCATGATGCTGGAGTTGATTACAAAGAAGTGTTCCAAGTTTCAAGTGAATAACTTATGTAGTTTTGAAGTTACAAGACTTGTGAATTTGAACTTTAACCAAGATCAGACGCGGACGCAGACGCCGACGCCGGGGCGAGTAGAGAAGCTCACCTATTATTCGAAAAGTCGAACTGCTCGTAAAAACCGTTACGATGCATATGTTTGTTTCCGTACTCGACTCGAGTCAAATTGATGAGAGTATCCTGAATACTGTTTTAACCTTGGGAAACACGTGCACGAACAAAACCAAGTATAAATCACATAGCAAACAATTAGAGCACGTAATTTAAGCTAACAGAGTTCATGTGTGTAGGTTAATGTGTTTTAGCTTTTACACGCGCTGGGTAAGAATGCAGGTCGCTGCCTGGTATTTTTGTTTAAAACATAATTTGCAAATCATTTGCAGGAAAACTCGGCTGGTATGTACTGGTCGATGAGAAACTACAGCTTATTTAAATGTTTCTGTTTGGGTAATACAATAAATTTGCATTATTAAAATTTAAATGACAGTATGCCAAACCCTGTGATAATATCCGGTTCCTCATCAACGACCATATTATGACATCTGTTATGCGTTACAAATATGGGAAAACCCGCACATATTCGTTGGTTTGGCTTATTTTGTGGAGTAAAAGCGGGTTATTTGAGTAAAAGCGTTTTGCCGGGTGGGTACCCGGCGGGTGTCGGTTATTGGAGTAATAGCGTGTTGCCAGGTTCCTGCTGGTAATTGGTGACCGGAGAGCGGGGGGAAAGCGGGTCCAAATTTGCTACCCGTCCAGTCATTTCCTCTAGGTATCCACTCTTCCAACCTCTGTAAAGGAAAAATCAACGTGTAAACGTTAACATGTGCTCTTGGCCCATCTTCACAAAGCTCCTTAGTACAATCGTAAGTAAATTCTTAAAACCATTGAAAGTTGACTAGTATGGCCGTTTCATGCATATGTCTATCTAAACATACTTAGTAAATATATATGTATTACATGTTTCCTTTGTTTTACCCCTTTTCAACATAATTCGTAGTATTGAAACCTTGAAAATTTAATTTTAAATTTTCACTTAATTACAATTTAATTTTAAAGAAGTTAACATTGTCTATAGGGGCTTTCTGAATACCAGTCCAGATTAACCAAAGCTGTCGAAATAAGACAGCCTAAACGAACTCCCTTGTTATATTCACTAACTGTATCACTGAACAACATTTCACCGTTGAAACTACCGCACAAGTGGGGAAGAACATCACCAGGCTTTCTTCTATGTTGAAAATTATGATAACATAGCATCAACGAGCATGATGTTCCAGATCGAATTCTTTTCTGAAGTCAACGAAGCTGAGGAACAAAACTCCGATGTTGGGCATGATGCTCTGTGACAATGACACAATGTCGTGCTTACTTTTTCCACTCGTTGTTCTCGAAAAAAATGAAGTGTTGACATGAATATTCTTCTCCAATAAGTTCCTCGCATTTACCTTCAGCTAGTTGAGTGTGGTTCTCAGTTTGTTTTGTTGAGCTGACTGATTATGTTTATTTCCAGTACTTCCGACCTTTGCAGATGTCCTTCTGGGCACTACAACAAAAGTGACATTGCCCATTCTTTAGGGTTTCCAAGATATACGGATTCTTCAATTTACTGTCGCCTCTTCTAACAGTAATGGTCTCCGGTTTTATGTCAGTAGGTTAAACTTGATAGTTTAGAATTGTTTTCGGAATTCAGATCTTAGTTGTGATGCTCGTAAAAACACCACAGTTAAGGATTTTTTAATTCTTCGTTTAGAGATAACTTTGTATGTACATGATTTAGTATGATGACCTCTGCTACGTTGTTTGCGTTGTTTCCAATCAGACAACGCATTATTCTTAATGCACTCGGTACATGGCGTTAAATCTTCCACTGTCAGGCTTAATGTTGTATTGTACAATGCTACAAATCATTAACAAGTGAGAAAAGGTTCGCCAACACTAAGGCTAATATGACGCAAGTTGCGCGAAAACACTCACGATAAATCTATTGAACTTATTCTTAGGACAAATAGGGACAAACACAGAAATCCGGACTGACGACTTTCAAATACACTTGTACATTGTACCACATTTAGCCAAATATCTACGCTGTTTTCACTTCATTGTTTGTTAGAACAGTGCTTTCTAATTATGTTCGTGTCCAATCTCTTACGTAATATTTTGCTGGCTGCGAGGCATTATATTTGTGTTTTGTTTTTCAGAACAGTCTCAAGAAAATCAAAAAGATGGCTACTGGCACATCAACTACCTTGAATAAATTAAATTTGGAATGTTCGATTTGTAAGACAGCGTTATCTTCTCCAAAGGATCTTGAATGCGGCCATACCTTCTGCGAATCATGCCTCCTCGAAAACGTAACGTCGGATTCGAGGACGCGTCGACTTTGTATAATTTGCCCGGTCTGTTACTCCGAAACATTTTCAGTTAACAGCGGACAGTCGCGCAGGGATTTCGTACGCGCATTAAGGACTAACGTTGCACTCATGATAAGTATGTTGAGATTTTATGACACCCCCTCGTCTCCAACAGATACGGAATTAGAAAAAAGCAGCGCAGATGCCGAAAAAGAGCCAGTTTGTGAAAGAGGGAATACGCAGCCACAAACGATGTGCTCTGAGCACAGGAGAAAATCGATAGAATTTTTATGTAGACGACATTCTTTGGTGATGTGTGTTTCCTGTAGAAGAATACATGCCAAATCCTGCCGTAGTATTGAGGTGATTGAAGAATGTGTAACGCAAAAAGATGTGCAAACAATGTATAAAGCTCATGAAGAGAAAATCGAGGACATGAAAAGAAAATTAAAAAGCACTGAGAGGGAACTGGATGATAACATTGGCCAAATACAATCAGAGTTCGACGCATATGCAAAAAAACTTAGTGTGTTAGAAAACGAATTTCAAAATATATTTTCACAGCTGAAATCAAATTTAACTCCAGAATTATTTGCATCCATTACTAAACAACAGAAAGCTCAGCTGGACGAGGTTAAAAGCTTGCGCGAAATACTTGAATTAAATTCTAACGACCTGGCAGCGATTAAAAAAGACTACGAGTCTACATCGGAACAGTTTATCCTGTTGACAAAACAACAAGAAAAGCGTGCTTTTATTGAAAGCACTCTTACTGCAGCGACCGAAAATTTGACGAGCGTAAAAATGCGCCATGTTGGAATTGACGTTATGTCGCCATTGACCAAACTTGGAAGCGATTTCCTTAGTGAAGTACATTGGAAAACGACACGGCTGGAATGTAGACATAGTGTGTGATAAACCAAGTTACATGTATTAGTATTAGTGAGGTGCCCAGCCATACGCACGTCCGCACGTGCGTACACTTAGGTGAAAAAAACTGTTAAGCCTAAATGGTTTGAAGTCTTATTATTTAAAACAAAATCTGCATGTGTGTATATGTGCTTAAAAGCATGTTGTAAATGTAAAATGTCGTGTTTGAAATAAGATACTTTACAAGAAGAGCAACATTTTACGTGTCCAACGTATATTCAACCTAAAATGCAGTTCCTATATAAATACCAATAGACCAGAACAAGCGAAATACCACTCATGACTAAAAAAATTGGAAATATCGTTTCGTAAATGGATAATCATGAATCGGAATAGATAAAATTATACAATTATAAAGCGTTTGTAACGCTTTTTATCGGTATTTTGGAAAACACGGAAAACACGTGTGACACTTACATAGCGATAAAAAAAACTACCTAACGTATAAGTCTGAATGGCCGAGTGGTAAGCGCGTGACATTCTTGATCTCGAAGGTCCCCGGTTCGAAGGCATAATTTTATGTATTTGTTTTCTTTGTACATGTATAAAATTTGTTTGACATTATTCCAGATGCTGTAGTTTTTGCAGTAAACACATTTAATTACATTTTTCAAAAATAGGAAAAATCTGTGAACATGTCTCTTGAATTAAATGGACTATGTATACGAAAATTGACCTCGTTTAGCAATGCAGATGCCATTGTATTATACATGTATACATTAACAATATAAAGACGCATACATTAAATAAAGGATTAATAATATACTGCATTATGAGCTGTTTGAGAACAAAAAAACTACATGATAAGAAAAAGGCTCATCTGGGTTTCCGATGAACTCATGACTTCGGCGTCGCAACAACAACTAACAATGGACAGCGATCTAACTATTTATTTGCGCTATTCTGGCTTGTGAGAAAATAATTACGTTCAAACTATGGTTATATACAAGATGCTCACAATTATGACTTAAGATGTAAACAAGAAACGGGCCAAACAAACACGACCTTAATTATATACAATTATTTTTTCTCGAATTGCGTATACACTTTTCTATTATATATACATATTTTTACCTTTTTTTCATACATTTATAAATTTCAGACTTTAAAAAGCAACTAATGCCAGTTTTCGCCCAAACATAATTGTTCTCTGTTGGTGTTACATCTTTTTTTAGCATACATGTATGAAGCAATGTTTTAACTTACTGCTGCACTTTCTATGCGCCCATATAGCGTCCTGCTTGAACATTTGCGACTGGTTTTAGCAGTGTAACAATTATTCGAGGGTCAATTACATGTACATATATTGTATAACAGGTTTATGACAGCATTTTAACAAAACAAACGAAAGCTTATTACGTTTCTAATTGGTCTCGGGTTGCTAGATTTTGCCTTTAAATGAAATGCCACCATTTGCAGAATGTTGATTTAACGTTGTTTAATTTCATTTACCTTAAGAAGCTCTGTGCTGTATACGGGATAAACAGTTCTCCTTGTTTCATTGCTTATGCAATTACCGTTGCTCTTTTATTGTTTAAATGTATTTAATTGTGGCTTTAGTAATGTGTTGTATACCCGTGGCGTTCCTGTACGTAGGTATATGCTAATAAAATGAAGTATATTGTAGCTATATAAATCGTCAAACGTGTAATAAATGAATAATAATATTTTAAACAATGAAGTAATACCAGTTAGAGAGCTTTTTATTTAATACTAAGTAGTGAAAAATAGAAAAATATCAGTGAGATATATCCCTATATCACTCACAGTGAGGGACTACTTTGTTGGATCCCGATTTAAAACGGTAAATGAAACGGACCGTCATCGATGCCGGGCTCAAAACTGTGAAATGACGTCATTATTTTGACGCCATGACGTTATGATCCCGTCATATTTTCCAATAAAATGTAAAACAAAGGTTAGTAAAGCATTAAATAAAAAGAAAATTTGCTTGTTTTCGTTGTGATAACGCGTGATATTATCACCGTAAAGGAAGACAATTTACATATTTTCCGTTGATGATATCACGCATTATAACACCGAAAACAAACAAATATCCTCTAGTTATTGGTCAATTTATTGAGATTATATTATTGTGTCTGTGGTGTTCGCTTTTTACTTCCTAAACAGTAAACAGTAGATAATGCAAGATAGGTGCTTTAAAATATCAACATTTGATATGCCATAATGATATGAGGCATGTTGTGGGAAAACCGGTCTTAATGCATGTGCGTAAAGTGTCGTCCCGGATTAGCCTGTGCAGTCCGCACAGGCTAATCCAGGACGGCACTTTCCGCCTACAGTGGATTTATGTTTAGAAGAGACTTCCTTGAAACAGAAAATACCATAAAGGCGGAAAGTGCCGGGACGACACTTTACGCACATGCATTAAGTCCGGTTTTCCCACGACACGCCTCATATTAGTTGCTAAAGGTACATGGAGTAAAAAGTAATGAAAGGACCAAAATGCCAACAGTGTCTTAGATACTGATCATCCAATCACTGTTCATGGTTATCACAGCTATCATTTGACCTTAAGACCTAAATGAGTTTCAGGATTATGACCTGAATATTAACGGGGAGTTAATACAAATAATAGATGCAAAACCTGAACAATATGTATTATTGTGTTTCAAAATTCAATTGTCAGTACTATTAAAGGTGTCATATATTTCTTGTTACATATGTCTATTAAAAAAGATGATTTCTACAATATAATATCGACGTATTTGTAACAATGTACCTATATAATGTATAACATTGTTCAAAGTCGGCATATTGTTTTGGCCGGGTATGCAATGCAGAGATATCTTTGTTATCTTACATCGTTATCACAAGGCTGTGCTATTGCAATGAATATACATATATACATATAGCATTGATCAAAACTCTAGTTGTAGCTGGATATCGTAACACTGAAGGTAAGCAAACCCCTGTTATGTTCAGGTTATAAACAAATGTTTCTTATATGCATAAGAACATAAGTGTGTAGGTAAAAACGATACTTTCATCGGAGGTAAATGATTTAGAAGTGTCGAATTTGGTGCTTCTCTTCTCGTGCCAGCTATATATTTAATTGAATAATTATATAATTGAAATTGTCTTTCATCAACACTCCAACATTTCAAACTTCTATATCCGTGAATTAACTTCATACAAGTTTCACGTTGACAGCTTATGTCTAAACATTTGAATGAGTCATTGTGAATCAATCTGAGAGTAAATGTGCGATCTCTGTGTTCTTACATATAGATCCCCACACAGGAAAGGGCCCTTCGCCATGGCAACGGGTGGTAGTAACAGGTACGCGTCGGTTTTGGGCGCATCAGTGATACTAAAAAGCCTGGAATGCCCCATTTGTATGGAAACCTTCGTCAATCCAAAGGACCTCGAATGTGGGCACACCTTTTGTGAAGAATGCATACAGGAAATCATAACTCGGGCGCACAACGAAAATAAGATCAAACGCGTACAGTGCCCAGTTTGTCGCGAGAAAATAATACCTTCGGATCGAAGAATACCACCGACGGAATGGGCGCGTGACATGAAAACGAACTACGCGCTGTTGCAATTATTGGACATATTGCGTGTAAAAGATGATGATGTCCCTGCTGTAACCGTTCCTGAACAGACTGAGACTCCCACCAACAGAAACGACGCCACGTTGGAGGAGGACGTTCGACAGAGTTTGCAAGACATCGTTCGCTGTCGTGCTCATGGCAATGCAGAGCTGCAATTTTATTGCAAAAGGCACTTGGCACTAATGTGTTTTACCTGTCGAAACAGACATTCACAGTTGTGCCCGATCGTTCTGATTGCAAAACACGTGACGAAGAAAGATATCAATGCGATGCGCTTATCGCAAATAAACAAGATGGCAGAAATGGAAACGCTGCTCGAATGTGCAACATTTGAAATGGAGAAAAATTTGAGAGAAAAAGGAGAGGAATTCAATGACTTCCAACCGAAACTTCACGATCTAAAAAAGAGGTTCCAAATACTTATTTCCGAACTCGCATCAAAAATAAATCGTGAAAAGTTTATGGCTGTGTCGCAACGGCAGCAGAATAAAGTGGATGAACTCAAAAGTTTATTGCAGATTCTGAAAATTAAAATTTCCGAAATGATGGCTATCGAAGATATGAAACACGCCTCTCACCAGTTCATCGCCCTGACAATTTTCACTCAAGAGATCGCGTACCTTGAACGCGCCGTGGCTTCTGCCGTGGAACGCCTAGAAGTACTTGAGATGCAACATGTTGGTATAGATGCAATGACTTCATTGGCCAAACTGGGCACTGATATCCTGGGTGAGATTCATTTGAAGACTGAAAAGCTACCTCGCAGGAATAGCGTATAAATATCAATGGTTATAAATTGCCGATTTTGTTACAACATTTAAAATGCTTGAAAATGCAAACCAAAAATAGCGTATCAATGATCATGATTTTGAATTGGTAATGTAACGACATTCCGGAATTGGTAATGTAACGACATTCAGGAATTGGTAATTGGTAATGTAACGACATTCAGGAATTGGTAATGTAACGACATTCAGAATAGTTTATGAAATACAAGGCAACATAGCGTATAACGAATTGGTAATGTAACGACATTCAGAATAGTTTATGAACTACAAGGCAACATAGCGTATAACGAATTGGTAATGTAACGATATTCAGAATAGTTTATGAACTACAAGGCAACATAGCGTATAACGAATTATGGTGTTAAATTGCTGGTTAGTTGGAACATTTAGTCGACATACGGACCAGGACACGTGTTCCAAGAACTTGATTGTTAATTTATTATTGAAAAATCATTTGAGTTTTGTAGTAATGGTTGTTAATTGCGATATCTGTATAGATTTTTTTCAGATCTTTTTTGTAAATAATTACTACATATGACAGTACGTTGTAGAAATTCGGGGTATATTAAAATAGTTATTATGTGTTAAAATGTATCAATTTTTTTATATAAACGTATTACATTTTTGAAGTTTGTTCCTTTTTGCTCAGATCATTGGGATTTGATTTTATACTTTTCAATGTTAAATGCATAACTTACTGCCATAACTATTTCGTGTTGCAATAGCTATAACGTATGTCTACTGACCGTTTATTAGTAAATGCACAAACAGCTCATACGGTATTTTTAAACAACAATAGCACCTGTTGTTGTGGCTGTTGTTTTTGTTGCATTCAAAATAAATTGTATAGCAGTTTTCATAGTAATGCTAATATTTAACGATTACTCAGAATTATTAGTGTTGACATCTACCTGAACATGTTTGAAAGAAAATAACGAATACACGTTTACGTTTTGGTTGTATACATAATTAAAAGTCAATGACAGTCCATCGTTGAGCGAGGATGGGTTGTAATGACAATAGATCTACATTTTGTATTAATAAAAATGACCCATTTGAAAATCGCTCTTTAATGGTATAAAAACTGCCTTAGCAGTACATAACTACCTGTTCAAACTGGAAGTTAAGAGTGGGAGATAGAGACTGTACACATATATAATGTGATTTACAAAGTTACAGATAACAATATTTTATCTTGCTCGCCCACAAGCAGGAAGTTCACCAAAGTGAGTTGTTCTAAATCGATGTTTAAATGTTTCAGTGTTTGTCTGCACCACTTGTACTATACAACGTTTTAATATTGTTTGATTGTTTATTGTCATCCTTGTAAACTATCATGTTTCAACTAGATATTAATTGTTTTTTTTTTCTTTAAAGGGACTATGTCATCAAAAAGGACCTAAAGGGGGAAATTTCTTTAGAAAAAATAAAAGATAAAATTCAAATTATAATATGGGTTGTGTTTGTATGGCCCTGTTCCTGTTTACATTGTGACGTCAGAGTTGTGAGCATTTTGTATAAACAAAGTGTACAAACGACTCCTTTTCAAGCATGATAGCGCAGTTGGTTGAAGCGCTGTCTACTGTCATTTCTTCGAATGGCTCCTAAGTCGCGAGTTCGATTCCCGCTTGAGATTTTTTTTTCAGACTTTTTTGCTAATTTGTTTTTATCAAATATCTTATTGTGTGTTAAATTATGTTTTTATTTGTTTAATGCACATGTCTTACTCAAGCGCATTTCTATCAAATAATATAATTCATAGTGTAATAGGAAGCCAATGTTTCGTTGACATAGTCCCTTTAACACTAAAACACATTGATATTTACGGGAAGCTCGTTGCTTATGGCCAAGCGCCTAGCGCAGGCGTTTCAAATGCAAAGAAATGCGGAAGGCATGACATCTTCATTAAAAGCAGCTTTGAAGTAATGGCATGGCGGTGTAGGTGTATTTTTCTGTTGGTCTGTTTATTTGCAACGTTACGCACAATGTTACGAACGGATTTGCATGTATTTTTATGGGAATGTTTGAAACAGCCAATGAACAGTAAAGTGACCTGTTCACAGATTGACGAATCTACAATTTTCTAACTTTTTGTCACATATTCCAGAAATAAAAGAATAGTGTTTGTAAAGGAGCGAAATAACACTACCGACATAGAAATATACTGTAAAATACATGTACCGTTTCGTTAATGATTGGTCCACAGTGGAAACTGAACAAATTATTTTTGCGCTTGAAACGCCAAACGATGCAATAATTTGGAGTGGTTCTGTTGTTGTCGTTAAATTGTTGAGAACACGTGGATGCCTTACATAAAGTGAAAAATGCAGAGACATGTATACAAAATGAAATGGCCGAGTGGTTAATACATTGAACCTTTTGATCCGGAGGTCTGGGGTTCGAACCCCGGTGTGAGCAACCTTTTTTTCTTTCTTTTTTATCCCGTTTTCCTCGTTATTATTCTTGAGCTCTTTAGTTCCGACGCTTAAATCTGTCAAGTTAATACATTTAATGGCATACTTAAAAAATACAAAATTCTGTGAACAAGTCCCTTTAATTAATTCCTTATAACTGGGTGGGCAAATTGCAACACTATTCTGTAAAGAAAACAACAACAAAAATACATAACAAAATCATATCAATTAAAGAATCGAAAATCACAAATTCGTGCCGCCCTTAAAAAACAAGCGTCTGGCAATCAACCTGACACTAACCATGACACCGGAAGTCAACATAAGACCCACCCTTTGAGTGTGCCTTCCGTAACGAAAAAGTCCGTGGACTAAACCTTTCATCATTACAGCGAAGTGAAGATGACTATATTCTTTTTGGGAAGGGATTGAAGTTTTGCCCGAAATCTAAGTCACATGATAGAATTAAACTTGCAGAAGATATATTTAACTTTACTCGTAGACTTAGACTTAAAGAATTATTTGTAAACATCTCGGAAATTGACGGAAATGAATCGCAGATTCGTGAATATGACAATTTTCATGACCTTCCGTTTTTCTATAAAACGGACTGGTCGTTTACCCCTCCCGCTGGCCGAGATGTATATTTGGATTTCTACATTAATGCTATCACTGAGGAAATTTTACAATCGGAGAATAAACACAAACGCTTTAGTAATATTACAAAAGCGGAATTGGATTCTCTTAGACACTTGTCGCAAAATAAAAATATTGTTATAAAAAGGCAGATAAATCCAATACGATTGTTATAATGAACACTGATGATTATAAAAGCGAAGTATCGAGACAACTGAAAAGTGACCAATATTACGAGAAATGCATAAACGACCCAACGGAAGTTGTTATACGTAATATTTCAAATTGTGTTAAAGACATTGACACCAAGCATGAATTTGACACTTTTCCAGTAAACATACGTACGCCATGTTTTTATATTTTACCTAAGATACACAAAAGTCCGGACAGTAACTTACCTTTACAATATCCCGGGAGGCCCATCGTGTCAGCATGTAATTCTCCTACCGAGAATATTTTCAAGTATATTGAATATGTTTTAAAACCATATATGATAAATTTACCTTCATATGTAAAAGACACAACAGATTTTATAAATAAAGTGAAAAACATTAAATTAAAAAGCAGCACTTTATTAGTGACACTGGACGCATCTTCACTTTATACGAACATCCCACATAATGATGGTATAAACGCGTGTAAGTCCTTTTTACAACATAGTCAACATGGGCGTAATTTTTCAACTGATGAAATCGCCCGTCTGATACAAGTTGTACTTGAAAATAACTACTACTTACAAAAGATGGGTACAGCGATGGGAAGCGCAATGGCTCCAACGCATGCATCGTTGAATAGTCATAAATTTGATATATCCAAGTTTACTGATCCTGTATTCTCTACTCTTGTTGCTAGTCACTTTAATGAAGGCAACCATAGTATGGCTGATTTTTCATTTATGCCTATTGATGTTGTAAATAGTAATGTTAATCGCTTATGCAAGGAAACATTGTGGATACATAAGTTAAAAACACAAGTTCCAGATGGCCTTAATTCCAAAATACTGTTTACGGCTTAAAGTGCATGTAAAATTAAATAATATGTTTAGTACTATTGCGTTTTTTCCTATTTTTGATTTTTTATATTATATTGCTATAGGAAATATCTGTATTTTATATCCGTATTGTAATAAACTGTCTTGTATGTTGTAAATTCTTTATTAATTTAAACATGTATACTTATTTCTATACGTTTTTCCGCCAAATAACGTAACGTTATTGCATGACGTCACGTCCATTGTTTAATTGTCATTGTATCCTGATGAAGGCGTAAGCCGAAACGTTGAAAGATAAATTGAATTGACTGATTTCACGTGTTGTTGTTGACTTTTTCCACAATTATTAACATTATTCTGTATAAGTTGCACAACACGCGGTGGGAATAAGCTGCCATGGCGGTGGTCTGCGTTCTAGCGTTCTAATGGTTTCGCTGGATATATATGCATTATAGTTGTGTTTGGAAATAGTTTCTGAAGGGCTTATATCAAAGAAAACATTCATAAAGCGATTGTCATACTATAGGTTTTATATTATAAGATACAATTTGACGTCTAAATGAAAACATGAAAAGCTTCAAACAAATTCGACTTAAGTTATATGCTATTTCTGATTTTATTATAGAATACTCAGAAAACGTATACCCATTGTTCATTATTTAAACCTTATTTCGAGAATTTAAAACAAGAAGGTACCAACTGCTATTATTATACCTCACTTTATTATTTCTCTATATAATGCATATAAACTGCAGCAGGCAACAATTTGAAATGTCGCCCGGCTATGTCGCCCGCTACCGCTATGTCGCCCGGTACGCAAATGATACGGGATTGTTCGGTATAATACAATAAATATTGACTTCCTTGAGGGTGACAGTGCGTCTCGTCAACCCTCGGGTTGACAAGACGCACTGTCACCCTCAAGGAAGTCAATATTTATATATTTATTTCTGGTGTTCAACCCTCGATTTCTACCTGTACTATATGCCAATATGTCTCTTGTTTTCAGATTTGTTCGTGATATTGACCCATTGAGACCCTTTTCTTAAACATATTCTCGTTAACAGAACAGAAACAGAACAGACAGTTTATTAAGACTTATACAAACCATAAATCGTCTAAATGAATACCATTTTATATACTAGTACATGTACAATATTGTCACGGTTACAGGCAATGGGTCACAGTAACGGTCTATCAACCATTGCGCTACAAATACAAATAATACTACAAATAATTCATTACATAATAGTGCTGTATATAGTCAGTATGTCGGTCGATAAACCCAAAAAGGTAGTACGCACAAATTGTTTTTGCATAAAATGATTCTATACCCTGTCCCTACTTAGAAACTGTATGAAATATTCAAGAAGGCCACCAAGATGGCCGCCAAGATGGCCGCCACAAATTTAAAATTGGCATATATCTTTCAATATGTAAAGTAACTACAATATTCTGAATGCATGTAATGTATGGGTTGTTAGAAAATGTATTGACAAACATGCAACTGATGTTTACATAAATAAAAGGATTAATAATATTTTAATAATGGCCGACAAAATGGCCGCCAAATCAGAAAAGTGCGTGTTTAGTTGGTTTGGTCATTGTAAATACACCATTTTTTGCCACGATACTATTAATAGCTATGTAAACATATGCTTAAATGTTTTTAATTGAAGAAGAGCTGCTTGTAAGAGTTTTGCCCCCTCTAGGTTTAAATATCAAGTTGGATACAGAGGGCGTAAACTGCTAATAGTAACATATTATATATAACTCGTGTTAGCGAGTATTTGTCGGACAGTAGTATTATCCGGACGTTTTTAAATATTCGCGTTTGGTAACTGCTTTTCGTATTTTATCATCATAATACAAATAAACGCTTATATTTTCATGTACGTTTCGTTTTTCTTCGAAAATAGTGAGTTTATTTTTTGGTAAAACCCCAAATGTTTACGTTGATAGTCTGAAACGCATGCAACTGTCGTCTGGGGAAGTAAAATGACGTGCGCATGCATTATTTAACCCCTACGACGTTAAGGACGTGCGTAGTAGCTACATAGATACGTAACGTCTAGTAAACTCTTTAAACGTCATGCTTCCGTATTTGTTTCAACGCCTTAGTTAAATTCTCTAGTAATTATTCAATCATTTGATTAACTGGTATTATTTTGATATAATTTACGCATCTTATTATTTATTTGTTGTCTAATATAGATTAAATAAAGTTATTAAGCATTTGTCCGTATATTTCACTGTTTTAAAAAACGTCCGGAAAATACTACTGTCAACGTAAAAAAGACCGTGTTTTATGTACCCCTTTCAGGGCCTCTATTGTTGCGCATGCGCACAAGTGAAACTTATTTTGTTTACATACGCTAACGGGTTATTAACCCAGGATGTTACACGCGAATTTTCATCGTTGAGTTTGTTCATGAATTAAAACTGTCACAAAATAAATGTATATTTCGTCCGACAAATACTCGCTCACCAGTGCCCCCGGGTGATTTGGTTAATCATCGAACTGGGTTAAGATATTGCAACCTAAAACATGTTCATCACATATGATAGTCACCATATCACAGCTGTTGCACTTAAATGCTGAAATGGCTAAATGCCAATTTAAGATATTTCAAGGGCCACAATTCCGCAGTTAATTAGGCGATTTGCCTAATTATCGAATTTGAAAGTATGCCCAGAAACAATTTTATGAAGTTTGGTGATGATCTTATAGAGCAGAAATACCCGACAGACCAACCTACATTAGCAAACCAATATACCCCGTCACCTTCGATGGGGGCATAATTATTTAAATATGGATAATATAGCAGATGCTATATTCTAATCAATTACATTTAAATACAGTTTGTGTTTGGTTAACATGCCATGTACATGAAAGTAAATACACAACAAAATCTTACAAAACCATCATAACTAATTCAATTTTCGTTTTCACATGTTTTTTTGTCAACCTGTTTTGACTGTTGGTTGTCTCATAACAGTTGCAAAATAATGTGGCCAGCCAAGTAACAACCACAACGCAAAATTATACATGGTTGTTCTGATGCACAACCGTAGGCAGATAAGCTTTCATGACAAAATTAGGGCTGGGGATTTGTCATCAAGATTTGTTGTTGGGTTATTGGGATGAAAATCTTTGACATTGGATTCTTGCTCCATCTAAAGATGATAGGATCTATGTTTTCTGGAGCTGGGTCAAATGCTGTCCTCCAAATGCATGTCTGAATGTCTGATAAAACTAGAAAGACAAATGTAAAAACTAGGAATTTATTCATTAATCATGTTATATTTGTATTTATTTATTAAATCTGAACAAAATTATTTATTGCAAGGCACACGACTTATTAAGTAACTGGTTCCGTGTTTCTGTCATCGTGTTTAGCATCATACAGCAAACCTCAGCTTGCAGTTTAGGCAGATGTGTGCCAGAATATTGAGACTGCATGTTTGCCTGAGATTCCGAATCAACAGACCTCAGTCTTTGCAAAGGATTATGAAAACTTAAATAAATGTCCCCTTGTGTTCTTCTGCAAATACATATTTAGTACACAATAAACATAGTAACCAGTATATATCAGGTCTACTCTAAAGTAACCGTAAATCAAGAGAGTTAGTGCATTATCAAGTCAGAGCTATTTCTCAAGAATGAATTGCTGGATTTTAATACAATACATGTTGAAGGTACTAGACGAAAATTAGCACAATGTTATGATATTTTAGCTCTGTGTGCTATTGGCCTTTGATTATTTCTGTGTCCATAATATGCAGTGCATTACTGGTAGAAATTCAATGACAACTGTTCGTGGCTTTCATACAAAGAGGAAATGAACATATTGCAAGATGTTCATTTTTTATGAGTTTTCACCGGGTCATGTTTTTTAAATTATATTTTCAAACAGTATTTGTGTAGTATTTTTGTCACGGATATTTCTCTGTAACCAATTGTTGAATTGTTTTAGTTTTACAGAAGCCGCTGTTCTTTCTGTGGCAATTTTTTTCCCGCATCTTCTGCACGTTGGTACGGTATTTTAATGTAATGTTCATTGACATGGTTGACAGTTGAAAAGGTTTAACAATTCTAGAGATATTAAGATGTTACTTTCTTTTAACAAGTAACTATTGACAAAGAACATTATTGGAGAGGTTCATGATTATTCATTTCACCGATGTATTTAAAACTTCAGTTTTGAAATATATATCTTACCTCCTCACTTCATTCAATTTATTTGGCAAGTATCAATTTTACTAATATTCTTGTTTGGTAAGCAATGGTATGTCAAAATATAATATGCGATAATTAATCAAGCAGGTGAGTTAATATACGACTTTTAGAGTATTAATCACAATTATATTCAAAAGTGCACAATACCAACAAAAACATCAAACAGAAGGTCCACAGGCTTTGTAAACAGTTTGACCAAAATAATTCCAGCTGTTGCTGAGAAATGACCTGACAACCGTTATGTATTTTATTATATGTAACTTTCATCGAAAGCCTATAACCACAAGAAAATATGTTTTAAGTGAACTTTCCTCACAGTATGCTTATAGATCTCTTGGTACTGAGACTTCTCTCCTGCTGATGTCTCGGGAGTTTTAAAATTATTATATTCATATAAAAGTTCATTGATTTAATGCAACTGGGTGATGATGATTTGTATCATGACCTCATTTCAATTTAACACACATAGAATGGAGAACACTGTTCAATAAGTACCATATAAAACAGCCATTTAAAAGAATACTAGATCCAGTTTGCAAAACCAGAACAAACTAGGAGCCCTTCTAAAACTATGAAAATGTAGATACCAGGAAACACTAGTGATTATCAAAATTATGACTGTGTTTGTCAGGACAGTATGTTAAGACTGTAGTGGTGTCGTAAGTTTCAGTTTATGATTGATTGCAGTCTTCTGACTTCCTAGAGTGTGTTCGTGTGCTACTCTTAATGTTGTGTTGGTAATGTTGGTCGAAGACATACCGCCATTAGTTGTCCATTACATTTTGTACAGTACCATTTGAAGGCCAGAATATACTTTGACCAGAGGATGCCACATCAATCAATTATTACTACATCTGATTTTCTAGTTCTTCCGCCTGAATTTGTGATATGAAATTTTTACAATAGTATGTGTTGACGCTAGCGCCATTACTTTAAAGTAACAACATACCTCCAGATTTAGCACCTTTAAGCATTTCTATGTGCAGATAAAATAGTCATTGGTACTTGCCTTCAAAATATGCTAGGAATTGTCATGTTATAGTTGTTATAATGCAGGAAAGACATACTCTGCAAAACATGACTCTTGAAAATTGATTACAAAATACATGTAACTACTATGGGAGATAATCATGTTTTTACAAAAACTGCCATTCAAATATTGATATCACATGGGCTCGTGTTATTACTTTCATTCTATTATTCATAAATAACATACAAACACTAATTATGTTCTCAAAATCTATAAGCAGTTTACAAATACTATTTTATTTGAGAAATAATAAATTTTGGAAGCTATTTTGTCGGCCATTTTGGATTTTTCAACTGGTGTTTTGCTGAAAAATGTTTGAAAAAATGTGTTTCATGGTGTTTCAAACAACATATACAATGAATATGCTCAAAATGTTTTTGTTTTCTCATGTTTTCATGTAATTTAAAGGACAGATGTCGATTTTAAAATTTCGACCGCCATCTTAGCAGCCAGCTTGGAAGCCATATTGAATATATCAAAATGCTCAATGATGACAAAGTTGCATCATTTGGTTTCTTAGAAGGGACATGTTAAAGAACCATTTTATGCAAAACATTTTGTGCGTACTATTTTTTGGGGTCAGGTCACTATTTGGCATTTGGCATACCGACTAATACCTAGAACGGCCACCACGCTACAAATACATAGGCGAATTTAGAGGGGGGGGGGGGGCGGGAAGCGGCGCACGCCCCATTCAATGTTGACCAACATTCGATTTTCAAACATCACAATATCTTAAAACATGATATATTAGTTGCCAATGTGCTCTTCAATCACTTTATTGTAAAAATCCAACCCGTTCTTCGGTATCTTTGCTAAATTGTTGCCTATTGTCGATACAGTACCTTTCCCTTAATTATCTATCCCAACATGCAAAAGAGACCAATAGAAGTTTTTTTACAGCCTTTTTCAGTTAGTGAATATTTCCACGGTGTAAATGGTCACCGTATACTGATGTAATACAACTACGTTACTTTTAAAATAAATGGATGGGCACCGCATACTTATGGACAAAAAAGCAAAGTGCAGTGCAAGAAAATGTTAATTTATCTGTGTTTTCATCATAATATAACAATAATTTTAGTTCTACGGAAGGCAGTGGGTATCGCTTCTAAATATTCTTACAATATATTTTCCTGAAATTCGTCCCTCGTCATAGACGAAATGAAAGTGTCGGTGTATTTTTATCATGAAGTGAATTTTCAGATATATATTCAAATTTCTCTTCCATTTTGGCTATAATTGGTGTGATAGAAGCTCATTTAAGTTTCTGTGATCTTATCATTTTGTTTTTGTTGAAAAAATACGTCTGAAACTGTTAACTTTTTATTGAAACTTAAGGTTTAAATGCGATTTATGCATATCATTCAATAAAGGTACTTGTTTTTGACCGAGTTCTACACCATGCTAGCACTATTATACTAAAATTAAACGTTAATGTGTGGCTTAAATCATATTTTCTTCCGTGCATTTCGTCGTTTTATCATGGAGTATATGGATTGTTAAATATTTGAATTTAAATACAGGTATAACTTGCTTTTTCAACGACTTTTTTAACGAAGTATACTGTGCATTCCAATTTTATTTCAGCAGTATGCGGTGACCATATGCAGCGTGATTTCAGCCTGAACTCAAAATCCTGTACATGTATCAGCGCCTGAAATACGCGTCGTACTAGATATCAGTGGTTCAATGAAATGGTAACATAGAACGTGAATCTGGTAAATGCCTGTCTGCCCTATACAATTCCTCATAAATATCTCACGTAAGATGCATTCTGAAGTATTGATTCAATCTCATGTGAGAATTTAATAAACAGCATTACGCCGAGTATTATATCAGTAACGACATTAAATCAGAAATCAGCAGGGCACACAATTTCGATTTCACGCGTTCAGCACACCAAGTGATAAATAATGACATTACTACTGAATTTATTTTGGTTTAAATTGTACGAACCGGTGTATCTTTACATTATGTGATTATTATGGCATAAAAAGTGTCCCTTATGACCCTATTGACATTGTTATATATATATATATATATATATATATATATATATATATAGAAGTACATATATTATAGCGCACATTAAAGAATTGTGTTTGTTCGTACAACATGTATAATTATTGGATGGGGCGTGGTTGGCTGAGTAAGGTCCAGTGCTTTAATTACATCATCAGATAATATTCAATCAACATATACTTAAAGCAAAATGTGTATATGTCACGAAAGTATTTGTGAAATTAATGGAATTCCAAACCGCCTTAAAATAGCACTGATAATAAGCCGGTCATATGACGATGTATCACATGAAAAAACATATGCTTTTAACAATTGTATCATGTTAATAAAATGTGAAATTTGTTTATTTTATATATGTACATTTCTTGTGCGTAAATAGGCCATTTTCTAACAGTACGTGATTGAAATTCACAAACAGGAAATGTGTGTACTTGAAAGGAGTTGCTGACAAAGGGTTGGTTTATACATATCTGATTGTTGTAGCAAGTATATGTCGCTGTGTAAAGTCTTGTCTTTTCGTGTCCTGACATTGCATATTAACAAACAAGAGTAGACATTAATGTAGCCATAGTAACGTATTTGTTTCATGTACTTTATTGTGAACTATTCTGAAACGTCCTATGGGACTTGCATTAAACACGAAAGAGTTTCTTAACATAAAATAAGTTTAGTCAATTACATACTTTTTATTAGGAAAACATGGTTTCTATAACATGATGCATAATTCCAGATTGATAGAAAACCAGTTTATCAGGGCATTTAAATCAATGCGTTAATAATAGTTAAAGCCGCAGTCCATATAACATAACTCAATACATCTTAAATTGGCATTAGTTCTTATGAACGTTCATGACGTTTATTTGACTGAAAACTGTTTCTTATTTGCGAAAAGCATTTTATAATGTCTATGTTCGAAAACGCTTGGTACGAACGGAATATACACTAATGTACATGCTGATTTACTCCAGAGGCATCACCAGCTATCGCATACAGATAACTATATATACGTTAAAAAGTTACCAAAACGTCATTGTGTTACCGATTTCAATGCGGTATTTTTTAATTTTTTTTGATCGGTGGTAAGATGTCCATTAGAATTGATTTCTTCAAAGTTTTAGTTTTATTAAAATATTTCTGGACTGCTGCTTTAAGACACAGCTTATGAACGTCTGATAATTCAGGTTCAATTTGTAATAAAGTGAAAACAGAGATACCATGAGTAAAAAATCTGTTTATACAACTTGTTTTCAAATACTTCATTGAACTATTAACCATACATCCATATGATCCAGTTTTATGATCCATATTGTGTAACCCAGCCTAAACACTCGCATAGCTATATGCACTTGCTAGCTAAGAATGTTGCAATCATTAAAGGGACCTATATGCACTTGCTAGCTAAGAATGTTGCAATCATTAATGGGACCTGTTCGCAGATTGGCAAATTGACAATGTTCAAAAATTGTGTCATAGATCACAAAAAGAAATATACATTATATATAAACAAGCAAAATAACATTTCTGAAAAAAAAAATATAGATATATGTTCGTGAAATATAGTGTCGTTTTTGGATAGTAATCAATTGAAATTCATAAAATTATAAAGCGCGTGTAACGTTTTTGATCGGCTTTTTGGAAATCATATGTATTACCGACATAGCGTTAAAAATACTCTACATGTTAGAAAAGTCAGAATGGCCGCGTCAGATTTTTTATCTAGAAGATCGTAGGTTCGAGCCCCGGCGAAGCCAAATTTTTCAATTTACTTTTTTTGCCTTATTTAATATTTGTTATTTGTTAGTCCAGATGCTTTAGTTTTTGCAGTTAAGACAGTTAATGACATGTTTTCAATAATACGTTAAATATGTGAACAAGTCCCTTTAATGTGTACTTGAAATTGTTTCACTGTATAAGGTATTGAACGATCTGCAAAATATGTGAACATGAACAGTTGTAATGAAAGGAAAAATGTAGCAATCGTCTTTAAACATACAAAGTTGGAACTTTACTCTGTTTATAAAACTTTCTTTCTGTTTTTGTTTGAATGGTAGATTTATGTTAAGTTGACGCGAGCATTTGGAACGGCATTATGGGCGTAAGTGTGAGGGGCCATGTCCCTACATTTCATATCAACACTCTCTATTATGCAAATGGTCATTAAAGGCACAGTTTCACAGTTTGTGGTTAAAACAAAATATTTCTTTAAAAATGGAATTGTAAACAGGAATTCGTAAATTGTATCGAAACTTTTTGTCTGTTATGTTGTTTTTGTTGCAAAACATAATTATTTTGATATTTATTATGCGGTATTGTGCAAACAAATACTAGGGTATGTCTACCAGGTGACAACATTTTCTCGAAAAATAACAGATACTCGTCAACAAAAGTTTAACTTTGCACAAGAAGTTTGATTTTCAAACTTTGAATAATGAGCAACTAATGTATGATAAAACAGGAAAATTATTTTTTCACAGCAAACAACTGCGATACTGCACTTTTAAGTAGCCTTGTTGACATTGCATTCTCATTTGTTACATCTGCCAAGGAGGTCATGCTTTTGTTACCGTTGGTTTATTTGTGTATCTGTTTCCCTTAAAGCAGCTTGGCACAAAACGTGATGAACATATTTGAATTATACTTTTTTTAAGTTTGGAATTGCAGGGCCAATGAACAAATGGTTAGAGTTTGTTGGTGAACACCATCTGGTTTTCAGAAATCTTTATTATTAGGAGATATTTGACCTATCACTGGAAAATGTTTAAGTATGGTATTACCTGGAAAATGGTGTGAACTCTCCGAATGCTTTCTAGTTATCTCGTACTTTGCTGCTCTCTGATGTATGGCGTACCATTTGTGTCAAAAGTACATATATGCACGGCAGCTAAATATAGATGTAACTGTTGTTTTAAAATTGTAACCGCAGTTACAAATTTATAACTGCACTCATACATTTGTAACAGCTGTTACATTTACAGATATAACTGCAGTTACAATTCATACCGAAAGTAAAAAAAATATGACAGTTTTCATAAAAGTATAGACGTGCTTTAATTTGCCAAACAGACTTAGAGCTTAAGTTTAACATTTGGTCAGAAAAATGTAACTGCGGTTATAATTTTATGACGACTGCCATATTTTATGACTGTTGGTATAAATAATTACTGCAATTATGTTTGTAAATGTAACTGCCGTTACAAATGTATAACTGCAATCATAAAATTGTAACTGCGGCTACAATTTTATAAGAACAGTTACATCTATATTTAGCTAGCAGGTGTATATGTACTTTTGAAACAAAGGGTACGCCATACTTATGCCAATATTAATGTGCGTTTGCTTCACAGGACGTTCCGGAGTCACCACACAAATGGCAACAGGGTTTAGTGCGCATACACACAGTGTACCTAATTTCGGAAGCACACTTTTCCGGAATAACTTGGAATGTCCACTTTGTACACAACTATTCACAAACCCAAAGGACCTAGAATGTGGCCATACCTTCTGCGAGTCATGTCTTAGGGAAATAATCACGCGTAATGCTTCGTGCAAACGTATTTCGTGCCCGACTTGTAGACACCCAACATTTCCGCCTCTTGGCAGCGAACAAACTGTGGAATGGATAAATGGTTTGAAGACAAACATTGCGCTATTAAAACTGGTGGGATTTTTACATCGAAAGGAACCTGATGACAGTCCTGATGATAGTGAAATCAAAAAAGGGAGTGAAAGCGAAGGCGAAATTCATTCTAGATATGAAGATGACAGACAAAGTGTTATGTGTTTCATTCACAGGAGAATGCCGTTTAAATTCTTTTGTAAAGAACATTCGGTGTTGCTGTGCGTTTCCTGTAAGAAGATACATGAACGTTCGTGTCGATCTGTTCTCATTGAAGACCACGCAACTCAAGCAATAGTAGAAGCAAGGACTATGGCGCAACAGCAAGAAATGGCCAGAATGAAATGCAAATTGGAAACTGCCTTGAAGGAAGTGAGTACGAATCAAAGTCAACTGAAAGACCAGTTCAACGACTATGCAAAGCAATTGGATGATTTAAAAAAAGATTTTCACGATCTCTTCGCAGAGCTGAAATCGAAATTAAAACCGAAAATATTTGCGTCAATTACAGAACAGCAGCAAGAGCAACTCAACGAAATCCAAAGCTTACTGGCAGTAATTGATGTAAAGACTAATGAAATACACGGAATAAGTGATTATAGGGATTATTCAGGTAAATTTATCGCTTTGACAATACAGCAAGACCAAAGTGTTGTTATTGAAAGCGCTGTTACTGCGGCAACTGAAAATCTGACGAGCGTGAACATGCGCCATGTTGGAATTGACGTTATGACTTCCTTGACCAAACTTGGAAGCGAGTATCTCAGTGAAGTTCAATGGAAAACGACGAAATTGGAACGCAGACATTGCGTGTGATACACATAACGTAACGTTTTCCATGTAAACAGCTAGTGTACATTGCGTAACATATCTAGAAAACATGATGTAAAATAACTACAGTGATCAACATAGACTGGTTATACAGATTTTACAGATTTGACAGGTTGTAACAAATATCTTTAGTTTATTTGACACTTTAGATTGATGTAGAAAAGTTTTATTACACCAGTCGAGGTTAGTTGAACCACTACCGATGTCCTAGATGATTGGCAAACTGTAACGAAGATAGAAACATTTGACTTATAAACTTATTGTACGGTTGATTTTGTTGCGCAAACTGCTGGATGACCAGCAAAAAGAGCGTTACATAAATTAGTTTCATATTGTTGGTTGTTGATTTTAAACTGGTGTTAAGCAAATCGCGATGTGTTCATATGTTTACATCTTTTACTTTTCATAACAGTCGTCCAAATTTGTATAGTAGAGCATTTTTATCGGATGATATTGATGCCTTTTGGCGCTATTTCTGGACGCAAACCATACATTTCACAGAGTTATATGATGTTTGCCAAATTTTCACGATACAACTCCTACAACGCATCCCGCACCCACTTGACCGCGTTCCGTCTTCAAGAAAGGGGCTAATTTGTGAATGGCGCAATGTATTTATTAGTCGTTACATCATTGAATTGCAGAATTGCTCTAAAATTAACTATTATATATTGTCTTTTCTACAGTTTTAGTAGTTTTGCAGTATGTTACAATTAAAACTGTATTTAGTAGTTTGCCAGTTTTGTCTTTAATAATTAAAACAGTTACAGTAATTTTCCAGTTTTAACCATTAATAATAAGAACTGTTAGGTATAGTCGTCCTCGCAAATAATAATTACAACTGTAAATTGTTTGTCAGTTTTATCGACTGAAAAAAAGAATAGTTAAAACCTTTCCCAGTTATGGTTACTAATAATTAGAACTGTTATAGTGTGTTTTGGCCAACTATAAGTTGAGCCTCTTTCATCGGACGTTATAGAAGTATAGATAAATAAAGTGTTTTGAGTATTTTTTGTAATAGTAGATCTATTCATTGATATTGAAAGTTCGATACTCCTTATAATCATTGGTTTCAACGTTAAATAATGTTGCATTAAAAATAATACTATATCGTCACGCACATTCGTTCGTGGCAGTTCAAAATTCTCGTGGCAGTTCATTTACCGTTGAAATGTCATACCAATTTTTCTCGGTTTGATAGTATTTTGAATCACTTTCTCCGGCATCTTTTATTTAAATATTATTCCAATTAAGCCACGCACGCACGATTAAAACTGCATATACTGTACAGTGGATGAAACTTCCCAATTACCTTGAGAAAAAAAACATGTGCATACTTTTTGAATTCGTATTACTAAAACCAATAATTGTCGAATAAATAATGACGAAACACATGTGTGTTATGGAAAGATCTAGGATCAGAAAACATGGAAAACGTACAGAATGCTGCTCAGAATGGAGCAAGGGTTGAGAAGCCGGCAAAATGATATGGTTATTCGATGGTTGCTTGTTTATACCTAACATGACATACCAGGTCTTTTAATGACACAGCCTTTACGATTTAATAGTTCGAGGTCGAGCGTGAAACTATTGTATCTCATATAGAATTGTTAAGCAGTTATAACAGTTTCACGCTCAGCCCTCGATTTGAAAAACAAAATTTATGAGAAAAAAACAACAATGTCAACACTCCTGTGTTTCATTTAAAGGCCAAGTTTAATCCTTCTTTCTTTAACCCCCCCCCCCCCCCCCACACACACACACACAACCCGAGGTATTGTACTCCTGTGTACTGGCGTCCTGCTGTGGTCACAGTGTGGACGCAATGTGGGGACTCTTATTAGCCGAGATCAATACATCAGAAGTAGAGATCAATTGAAACAGTGCCATTCCTCAGTCAGCTGAGAGAAAAGATAGCAGATTAAGAGATTTTATGGTGGACCAACACACAGAGTGGAATACCCCATGGAGAGGCCAGACATTCCTTAAACCAGGCCTTTAAGTGTGAGCCTCCAGTGTGACCGTCTTATTTAATCTTATCTTATTACATACCGGTATCACTTTACTTTTCTTGATTGTAAATATAACGCAGTTGTATGGCATGATTGAATTCATTAAAGTTACACGAGTTTGAAAACAATGTTTTTTTCATATGAGAACACAATAGTTAACAGGATAACACAATATAATCATAAGACAGCGCCATATTTTATTCGATAAAAACGGAGTGCGTATAATTTATACTCGTTGGTCGTTAACGAGGTCCTACTGCGAGTTATTTGTGTTTCGCCCATGAAGAAATCCCACGATTTTGACACGTGTGTGGATTGTGTGAATAAAAACAAAATTGTCACCGCTTTACCAAATATTGTACAATATTTCAGCGACTTTTCTTTGTTGTGCGGTATTCCATAACTGTAATATCGGTAACTAATAGGCGGAGCCTAATATGCAAGCTTATCGTGCAATAAGTAGCGTGCGGTATGTTGAAATTTAGTTGTATTTTACACGCACGCTACTTATTGCACGGTAAGCTTGCACATTCGGATCGCATCAAGCGCTAAATTTGGAAACGACGCAGATTTTAAGCATGTCAGACACCACGTGACGTCTATGAACTGCCCATTGGGATCGGCATTATAGAAAGTTCGATGTGATTGGTAAATATGGTATAAAACACTTTTAGCACCCTTTGACCCCAATATGTTAATTATTTAATCTTGCCCGGCGGGTTCGTTAAATAACTAACATATTTCGGTCAAAGTATACTACAACTATTACATCACTGGTGGGCGGAGCCTAACCGTGCAATAAGTAGCGTGCATATAAATTACAAATAAATTTCAATATACCGCGGGCTCGTTAAATAACTAACATATTTCGGTAAACGTATGCTACAACTATTACTTGCACCTCTCACATTAAGTACATGTATTGCAATATGGAGCAACAAATACACGTATACCATCTCGCAGAATGGATCAGACTAAGTACCACGTACGTGTGAGCCAAGTTCGCCAGTCAAAGGTCAAGGTCATAAAAGTCAAATTCGATCACAGGTAAAATATGGCACAAACTATGACCAACAGTTCATTAGTTCGTATATATTATGTTCCGATGATAGAACGGATCAGACTGCGTATCGCGTCATGTTCCAAAGTCAAAGATCAAACTGACCATGAGAATGTCAAAGTTCAGGTCAATTTAGTAGGCTACTGCATATTTCGAACACGGATGTAATCCCGTGCGTAAAAAAACTTCAAAAACATAATTTTTTCAGCATGCTGCGATGGCTATAAGTTTTACTGACCCACAATACAAATGCTAAAAATTGGGTAAAATATGTATCTGATAAAAATAGCGATGTATTCTCTGAAAAAATATATTTTAAGCGGAATGCTCATCTACAATGTTGTTACATGGCCTGGCTTTTCAAGGTACATAAGTAAAAATCCCAATCCCTGTTTTACAATGATTTATTATACACCTGCAACATGATAATATAAGAACTAAGTTTTAATAGTTCCGGTAAATACACAATTTAAAGGGGCGTATCGACAGCTATAATATACGCAATTTAACAATAAATGAACAGTTTAACAACCAATTCGACCTTTTTGCACTGATCATTTTACGGCGGAAGGTCTCTCATTTGTACGTAATTTGTTGGCAGCTTCTTTACAGTCACTCCTGGCTCAATTTTGGATTTATTCCGGATGTTACAAATACTTACAATCTTACAGTTTTCATCATCATCACATTCATGAACTTCAGAATTTTCATTGTCATGCTTTATTTCTGTTATTTTAACACTGGCTTTACATTTTATTTCCTCTTTTTCCCTTCGCTTTTCTTCCTCCAGCTGCTCGCGTTTCCGTAGCAATGAGTTCGCCCACAAGAGATCATCTGCCCACAGTTCTTTGTCATCTGGGTTTAAGTGCACCGCT
The DNA here is from genome assembly GCA_027627225.1 of Congeria kusceri. NCBI lineage: Eukaryota > Metazoa > Mollusca > Bivalvia > Myida > Dreissenidae > Congeria > Congeria kusceri. The sequence goes on along the minus strand of CM051032.1, from coordinate 51,044,144 downwards.
CGGGAAAAACTATTTACCGCCTGTTTATATGAAAGCAAAAATAAGAATTGACCAACCAACACTGTTGTTAAAGTGCTAAACAAATATTACAAAATTGCTTGAAAATTTAAAGTTATATTTCCAATCTCATTAAAATCAAATCATAAGTTCCATTAGTATTTTGACCTTTATTATAATTATGCCAATATCAATAGCTAATTTCAGTTTTGGGACCCCTTTTGTAGACATAATCCATTTAATCGGTCACCATCAACCGCCAAAAAATATGTAGTAAGTATTACTTCAGGAACTGGTGTTAGTTAATACATTAACAATAGATGTGTCTGATACTTACAATTTTTACAAACAAATGTAAACAAAATAATGACCAATCATACTAGAATTATTTATTTTTGTTGTTGATGTTTTTTGCTAAAAAATCTGTAAACCATTTTGTTGTTGTTGATTTTTTGCCATTTTTAACAGTATTTCAGTCATATCACGGCGGTCAGTTAACCTACTCACACTTTTCCTGGGCAAGCTTAGCCAATCTAAGCGGTTTACCAGTACTAAGTGTACATACTTATGCCAGTAACTGACAACTGCCCTACTTGAATCAGAGGTAGGGGGAGCATAGCCGTAGAAATAATTTCATGACCAATCCCCACACAAGTTATGCGGCCGGGCTGGGGTTGGAACTCTCGATCCATGGATTGACAGTCCAGCGCTCTACCAACTGAGCTAGCCATTTTATATGCAAATTATACCTTCTTGTAACCTTCCATGTTCAGCTTAAATAACAAGTTATCATGAAATATAATGCAATTGGCTCTGTAGGCCCATATTAATAGGCTCTGTCACTTTAAGGAAGGCTTATTACCATTTGAACCTCCCCAAGTCCAAGAAATGCTCGACCAAGAGTCTGATGTGCAATCCACCATGTTGGGGCATACTGGACCGCCTTTTTGGCTGCCTGGACTGCAGGATATACTTCACAAAGCTCCATCAATGCCTGTAAAAAGTAATGTGATATTTAAATTACAACAGGGCTTTTTACACTGCATGGCTGATTATAAGTTCGTTTGTTTGTGTGTTTGAATTTTTCGCCGTATTCAAGAGTATTTCAGTCATACAATGGCGGTCAGTCAACCTACTCACACCTTTCCTGGCAAGCTTAGCCGATCTCCGCGGTTTACCAGTACCAAGTGCACATACTAATGCCAGTACCTGACAACTGCCCTACTTGAATCAGAGGTAAGGGGAGAATGGCCGTAGAAATTATAGGTACCAACCCCTAGTTCATATTTTCAGTACCGGTATATAGGGAAAGATCTAGGATCAAAACGGTACAGGGTGCTGCTAAAAAGGAGTAGGGTGGAAGGATGGACCACTTTGTTGGCATCTTCTAATAATTTGCTAAATACAAGGTCTTTATGAGTATAAGGCTTCGAATTAAGGTTTTTAAATATAGTATATTCATTTGTGATTGAATATCTGCACAAATATATATAAAATTTCAAAATATATTCTTCAACATTCCATTGTTGACCAGCCCAGACGGACAGCAAGGGGGAACCAAAAAGGAGTCTCTTAATCATGACTTTTTCTCCATACATTTACTCAACCATTTTGTTTGGTTCCCTTTTCTTAAATTTGTTCCAATAATTTGTCCCCAAAACCCCAAATGTTATATGGGTAAAAAATTCTAAGGTCACAACAAATTGATCAGTCGTTCTACGGATTTTGTCCAAAAAAAATTGGAGCGAGCAAGCGAAATTAAAAGTTTTTTTTCCATTTTGAATAAAATCGGAGGCGAGCGAAAAGCCCATAGTGAATAAAAATTACTGCCAAATGCCATCATAACTTGATCTCTTGTCAATAATTTCCTCTTCATCTGCTCTGGTCCATAAATTGTTGTCAAAATCAATATATATGTAATAAACTAAGCAATTAATTTCTCCATTTCTTCTTCGACCATGTCCTGCAAAGGGTTTTGTGCAACAAGTCTTCAGTAGTGATTTTGCTATTAAATTAACACCCAGCAGTAAACACTAAATAGCCATATCTTAAATATAAGAAAGAAGACCTGATACAAGGTAATTGTCATTATCAAAATATATATTTGATACACCATTTGATTCATGAATATGAAATGTCATACAATAAACACAAAACAATTTATGAATGACTAGAATAAGTTCTGTATCTTTAAATGACACAACGAAACAACTGGACGCCACCATTTTTTTAAACCGTAAACCAGGGCTCACACTGGCTTTTATTTTTCTTGAGCCAATTTTTAAATCGACTCGCAACTCGCAACATAGTTGCGTGTTTCCATGTCGGGGAATGGTTATATCTTACTGTTTTAATTGTTATAAAAAGTAAATTATACTTCACTGTGCTGTATATTAATTGCATTATGGCATTAACAAAAGCATTAGTATATTTAGATTTTTATATTAAAATTTTTGTTAAATGTTCATTGCAGTAAACTTTGATAATTATTTTTTATTTAAACATACACTATATACCATAAAATATCTGCAAGATGTTAACAAAATATATCCATAAATAAATTGAAATTAATAACTAACATAATGAACTGGCTTGCCGTTAAATGTACCTTAATATATAAAAGCTGAACAAAATGTACACCAAACATATATTTTGAATTTATAAAATGGACATGTCAAAAACAACTTATATGTGTGGATATTAGAAGTAAGAAATCAAGGACCAACCGCTGGTCAAAACAGTCCGAAATGTAAACATACCCGATAATCAGTCCATTTGACATATTAAGACATCCAATTTCACACATCCTTTATCAACAAGATAATCCTTTAATTAACTGTTGTGTCTGCTGATATTACGAGAGCTTTTTAGTAATCATCTTTAATTAACCAATGAATGCTGACAAACTGCTCGTTGTGTTTTTACACGTTTGATAAAACATGATAAGAAATTGCCGAGTCGAAATACACATCGCTGCTGTGCCAGACTCGAGAGTAAAGGTTTGGGTCATAAATTACGTGCTCTGTACATAAACCAGACGCCGCAAAGTGCCTTATTCACGTCTATATCAGTACCAATTGCTTGTTACGATTTGGAGACACCACGAAGTCGGCGTTTAACGTAAAATGAGACTCGTTGATGAAAAATTCATTTTAAAAAATCGCATGCGGGGCAAAATTGTAGGTGCGGGCGCCAAAAAAAGAAAAATATTTTTTGTTCGATTTACGATTTTAAGGTGCGGCAAATCCGACGAACATATGATCAATTTGTTGTGGCCTAAAGGGTCAAGACCTGTTTGTGCAGAGACAAATAAACACCAGTATTGGTTAGGCTGTGGTAAAAGAAGGTGCATGATATACTAATCCCAAAAGAGATCATAATTTATTACATGTACTATAGGCATTTCAGCAGTGATTGCATATCATAAATTGTACTGACAGACTCTTAAAAAAAAGACTTAGCAAAGGTTTAAAAGACATGCAGATTACTCATGACAATGTGTCTGCCCATAGAAGGTTAGTACAAAATTCTTTCTCCTTGACAATACCTGGGCCTTCATCTCATGAATCTTTTCGTCTGCTGGCGTGTACTGCAATGCCTCGTCCCATTTCTTCAGTGCTTCCCAGTACCTATATTACCAAATAGAATTATTTCCCACTACTTAATGCACTTACACATTCACAGGTTTTGTATGTTATTGCTGGCTGATCCAGGAAGGCACTTTCCGCCTACAGTGGATTTATGTTTAGAAGAGATTTCTTTGAAGCAGAAAATACCATATAAGCGGAAAAAGTCATCCTGGATCAGCCTGTGCGGTCCGCACACTTTACAACACTTTACGCACATGCATTAAGCCCAGTTTTTCCACTAAACGCCTCAAATGATGTCCAGGGCTGCAATGAAAATGTTTTAACAATTGTCATCCATATTGGATTTATTGGTTCCTGACATAATATTATCCAATCGCGATTTCAGAATAGACATTTCTACAAATTTTCACAAATGTTGCTTATAACATTATGCAATCGTGTAACTGATTACATAGTTCACACAATAGAGCACAATAACGGTAAAGTGTGTGAAGTTTTGGTGAAGCTCGATAAATGGAAATTAAATCTTCAACAATAGCTGGTGAGGAGTTTAAAATGTTAGAGGCACAAGTTGGAAAGGTCAATTTCTATGTAAATATCTGTCAGTCTCCGTGAAAGTCCGTCAGACCTCGGACAAAGCCAGAGTTGCCAGTAAAACTGTACAAGGGCCAGTAAAAATGACCAAAACACTGGCCCTCCTGGTTGGTGAACAATTCTAGTCAAGTACCTACTTGCAAGCTATATGTTTTTTAGTGGCCAGTAAATGGAGTTTGGGCCGGTGATAATGTAGAGATTTTCAGACCTCGTGTCCAGTAATGGATTTGGGACTTTCACGCAGACTGATCTGTATCATATATTTGTGGTAAAATCAAAATTATCTGCCTATTATTTGCCAGGATAGAACCATTTCATACGAAATAATTTTCAGTCTTATTAAATTTTACCATATATAGGTGTTAATATATCTGCTGCTTTATGGATGTGGGCCTAAATTAATGATGAAATTTCATAGTGTACCTTTCAGAGGAAGCTAGAACTGTCCCTTCCTGGACCAGCCTATGAGACTTGGCAACACCGTCTTCCAGACCAATCACGTTCTTTCTCTTAGTCGGAACAAGTGTTAACCAGTCCACGTCGCCATTTTCTACGTCAGGGTCTGTTTCAGTCTTGGCTTCCATTTCAAAGGCGGAGCTGGCTGATTTAGACACATTACCACCTATCTTTCTTTTCCAGCCAAACCCCTTCAAATTGACATCCATGGTTTCAAACTGAAAAGTCAATAAAACAACATGGTTATTGCAATAATCACATACTGTGCCATTGTAAAACTTTTCTGTCTCTCATCTTACAATCCAAACTGTGTAAAATCACTAAAATGCATGCCAGTGTTTTTTTTCATCTTGGGGGTAAGGTGGCGGGGTCCTTCAGATGGGGAATTTTACGGCAAAAGGGGATTTTTTTTTTTTTTTAGAAAAGCATTATTACATGTTTATACTGTACTTTGTTATACAACATTAATAAAATGTTTTGCTACAAAGATTATGCACTAACATGTTTGATGAGAAATTGCTGGGAATGTTTGCGAAAATTCCTCTATCTTAGTCAAATTTTGTTCGATTCTGGTCTCTTTTTTTCTTCAAAATAAATCTTACATTCTGAGGGGAATTTTAAGGTATATATAGGGAAAAAATATATACCTTTTAAGCAGTAGAATGGGACCGAAATTCGGCCGCAAATTGGCTCTAAAAAAAACACTCCAATGAAATGGATTTTACAATGAAGTTACAAATATTACAATTGTATACATAGTATCACTTGATATGATATAAAGGCTGTATATTAATTATTATAAACACAAATTCATAACATAATACTGCATTAATTACTTATTATAATGAGAGATTATTTGGCAAAACATCCATATTTATGAAGGGCCTGCAGGGATTTAAATTGATGCAGAACCCTGCTTTTTGATGCAAAGCAAATTGCAATTTACACATTTTTGACTCAGGCACATAATCTGCCTTGCATCATTTTGATTAAACAGTTTTTACTTTCACACCTCGAAATCTCCAGCCAGTGGTTAATTGGCTCTGGTTTTTAGAATGTACTGAAATCTCTTGGGTGCATTCACCGGGTGCCAAAATTGGGAGGAAACGACTTAGAGCAGAAACGTCCTTGTCAGGGAAACGACTGTATGTCATCGAAAAATTGGCTTCCTATTGTACTATAAATTATATTATTTTATAGAAGTGCGCTAAACTAAGACATGTGCATTAAATAAATAAAAATTAATATAATACACAATAAGATTATTTGTTAAACACAAATTAGCAAAAAAGTCCGAAAAATTAAAACCCTAAGCGGGTATCGAACTCACGACTTAGTAGCCATTCGAAGAAATTACAGTAGAAAGCGCTTTAACCAACTGCGCTATCATGCTTGGTAAGGAGTCATGTGTTAACTATGGTTATAACAAATGCTCACATTCTGACCTCAAAATTATAAATTGATTTTTATCTCAAAATGTGCACACTCTTTTCCTATTATATATACCCTGTTTTAACCGCTATTATATGCCATTATTAATATCTGTTTGAACCGCTATTATATAACATTATTAATATCTAAATTTCAGATTTTTTAAAAAGAAATTGCCCCCTTGAGGCCCTTTTCTATGAGATAGTCCCTTTAATTATTGACAAAAAACTGAAGGACTTTAAATTAATGCAGCTAGTTTTGGGGTTGTCCTAGTTTTGTTGTGTTTGTGCTATATTAGCTCAAACATATGCAATTCATGCCACAAAAGGAATAATAAGTTAATACAAACATATGAATTAAACAAAATGTCCAGGGTTGAAATGTTTTTGGACGAAAAGCTTTGTCGCCAAATTTAGTAGATTGTAACCCTTCATATGGATCGCGAAAACTAATGAAAATTCTTATGGTAAATCTTTTACATATATTAACATAAGCATTTTAATACGTTAAAATTAAGTTGTTTTAGCATTATTTCTGTATGTTAGTTTTATTGAAGATATTGGAAATTTACATCTTTTCAATTAATTCCTTATTTCCTTTTCTTGGTTGGCACATGTTTTATTATGTTTATTTTGTAACGTCAAATTCAATTGGTTTTCATTGTATCTAAACAGCGAGTTGATTGGTTAATAGTTTGACAAGCACTTTGTGTTGCAGATTTTAAATTAATCACTTTCAATTTCAACAGAAAAAACAATCGGGGTAAATATTTTTGTTCAACCATTTACTGAAAAACAAATTTGACATTGAACTTTTAAAACAGCACGCTTCATTTATGAAACTCCAAACTAATGGTCCATCGGTCCAGTTAACTTATTAATTTTGCTGGACCGAGCCAATATTTGGTGCACTCGGTCCGTGGTCCACAGGTATATCATGACGACTGCTGTAATACATTTACAAATATAAAAACAAAAAATATGCATGCAATTAACGTGCAGTCTGATCTCTATCAGTTGCACGAACACTTTTATCTGTACAGTTAATGGTACCTGCAAATTAACTGTAAACTGTAAAACAATTTCTGAGGATCAGTGGAAAGCTCAGCATTTAAATTCTTACTTTGAGTATCCATGATATGTAAACATACGTTTTGGAGGGCCATGTTTCTGATTTCTTAATTATTTGTACAGTTAATAATAATTTTAGTAATAGTATTCTTTATCTACATTACTGTATGTGTGTGAGCATATTTAATCAGCGTTTTTCTTCACTACTTTGGGAATGGTACCAGTACCATTAACACTGGGAAGGTTAGCATTATTTTCAACAAAATTGGGAATTTTATCACTTCAAATGAATAATGCCAAAAAGAATTTAAAAATATTAAGTTACAAGAACTAAACTCTAAAAACAACCTGTTTCTGGTTTCTTTCACTTGTATAATGTTTGGAGAAGGTAAATTGAAAGTTAAAACAGGAACACCGTCAATCTTTTTTGGATTTTTTATTTTGTTCACAGATTTGAGGATTTTATAACTTCAAAATGATGAAATTGGGAAATGAGGAATGTAAATCTGATTGGGAATGGTTTAATTTTCTGGTACCAAATTTACACAGAGGAAAAACGCTGTTAATTCAACGCACTATTTAAACAGACCACTTTTTTCAACAAAATGAAACCAATAAATGGTTTATGATTGCCTTCTTATAGGTTTTAGAACACAGCAACCATGGCTTTGAGTTCCATCACATGCAATGGAGTGTACGAAGAGCTTAACCCAAAAGGAGAAACTTTACGGAAGCTTACCCATAAAAGTGTGACCTTATCCCTGGGTAGAAATGAATTCAGAGACATCTTGCTTTGCATTAGTTTTCCAAGCAAACGTGAGATGAAGTATACACTAAGAGAGATTCAGATCCACAAAAAGTTTGCTAAAGATGGAAAAGCTACTATCCAACTACCAGCTGAAAATGCTCAAGTTATGATCTCAAATTGTGCCCCAGATAAACTCATAATGTTTTTGAAGACTATGTCTACTAAACTGGAGTGTTTGCAGAAACAAGGTTTCGTCAGTGATCGTTTGAAGTGGAAGTCTGATCTTCCCCGGACATTCGATGAAATAAGTCCTCTCACTATGCGGGATTTAAAAGTAGCTCATGAAGTTAAAGGTAAGATAAAGAATTTTGATGAAACGTTAAGTTAGATATTAAAATAAAATAATAAATAATGAAAGGATAGAATATGATGAAGATTGTAATTTTAAGTTTAAGACGAATGCTACCTGTGTATTTGTAATTTTGTTTATTAATGCATATTCCAAAGCAAGGAAAGATTTGAGTCCAGTTTTGTGTGTTTTTTTTCTGATAATTTTTGTAGCATAAAGTACCGGTACAAATTACATTAGCCAAATGATTGGCTTAGTTTTGAAGAAAATGGGAGATATAATAATTATATTACTGATAAAGCTATAAAGTCATGGTATTCATTCAAGAATTTACTAGTTTATTTAGTGCACACCAACTTTAAAGTTAATAATATACAGTTCTTTTCCCTTTAACTCTTCTCATGGTACGATAATTGTAAGTTTACTTCACTATGATTTTCTACTTAACCACACATATCATTGTCCTTGTTTGTGCTACTATAGTCGGATTTTTCTTGCATTCTTTCATTAGCCAAAGCTGCTGAGAAGCTAGAAGACTTCACTCCCAAGGGGAAGAGGAAGAGGGTGGGTAGTGATGACAAGGAGAATCAGCAACCCACGGGAGCCAAGATGGCGAGGAAACTCATCAGCACTGATGATAAAGGAACTGTAGGTATGGTTGCAAAACAATTATAAATGCTGGATGTTGGTACAGACAATTGGAACATAGATAAATGGCTTTTGTAATAAAAGTGAACAAAATCAAGTTGATGAAGATAGTTTCATATTGGCAAAATGTTATGAACGGATTTGGGACAATTAACAAATGATATGATATGGTTGGTTTGCTGGATCACTGTCTCGGTCTTCAAACTAACCCACTTGCCTGAAGGCCAGGACAGGTAAAAATCACTCCGGGAAAGCTGAAATTTCGACCAGCCTGCATGAAGGGGCAAGTATAAGAAATATGAAAACAGCAAATCCAAAAATGCATTTACCCAATTTACAACATTGTCCAGCAATTTTGTTCCAAATATATCAAAACCACCTTATTTTCTATCCTTGAATCACTACACTTACATAAATACTATCGAAACCACTGATCAAGTATTCTGTATAATTAAGTTATTTCTTAATTTCGGACAAGTTCAGGGTGGATTCGGGCATGTTGAAATATGCCTTATGCCGAATGGGCAAGTCAATCTAAACAATCGAGGGTTGAGCGTGAAACTATTGCATCTAATATAGAAATGTTAAGTAGATACAATTGTTTCAGACTGACCCTGGTGAAGACAGCCGTCTGAATCCAGAATTATTTTAATGGATGCTTCATTATTTGTAGATATGCCAAGGGGGGTAACCTGTCACTGGTAAAGTATAATTCAGTAAGTGACTATCTTGGTGGAAATTTGAGTTCTCAGAGTTTCTCTCCACAGTGTTTAATCATGAATCTATGTATACGCATTTAAGGATTGCGTGACTCGGCAAGCCTTTTAACGGCCATCGAGAATCCAGTGAAGCTGAACAAAGAGCAGAATGCGGTGTTGGAGGCAGTCAAGAGTGGACGCAATATCTTTTTCACGGGCAGCGCTGGGACTGGTAAATCATTCCTGCTGCGAAGGATCATTGGTAGGACTGAAGTCTTAATACATGCTGAAATGCACTTAGGGGCGTTTGTGGTTCACGTATGTCTTTATGGCCTTCTTTAAGGCAGTTTTACACTAACAAACTTAATGGGAGATTTTATGTTAACTTAAAAAAGGATATTAAACAAAACTTTTATTATGTTTTAAATGTCAGTCTGTGATGTCTTCTTTAGTATAATTTCTTTACATGATGATTTACAAAAACATTTCAATGGATAGTTATTTGGATATTAAAATAGTTCTAATATAGCAATTAAAGAATTATGAGATTAAAACAAAAATTGTTATCATCCATGTCCTTCAGAACTGTATTGTGTGAATACAATTTATATAACAGGAGCTCTAGCCCCACAGCACACCTACCCCACCGCCAGCACAGGCGTGGCTGCTTGTCACATAGGGGGGACAACTCTGCATCAGTTTGCAGGTATCAAGGGAGATCATTGTGATTTATTAACACTGACTTTTCACATGCCGACATTTGTGCAGCATTAGCATTTTATTGCATCTGTCAGTGTTTGTTTCACCTTTAGGGGAAATGTGGGGCCCTTTAGATGGGGAATTTTATGGCAAAAGTGGAATTTTTTCAGAAATGCATTATTACATTTGTATATTCTACTTTGTTATAAACATTAATGAATTGTTTTGCTACAAATGATAACTAAGATAATGCACAAACTTGGTTTGATGTAAAATTGCTGGGATTGTTTAGGAAAATTCCTCTATGTTCGTCAATTTTGTCAGATTTGTTATTTCCAAATAACGCTTACATTCTGATGGGAATTTCAAGGTAATTGTAGGGGGAAATTATATACTTTTTAGGCAGGGGATTGGGGCCAAATTTCGGCAAAAAATTGGCCCTAAAAACACTGTCTGTCTAGACATTATAACTTGTGGTGAACATGTTTATGCAGTTTACTGTGTATTTTTAGGTTGATTTCTGCATTTTTAACAATTAAATTGAAATTGGTTTCATTAACCAGGTTTTCCAAAGTAAAATTCTGGTTATTGGGTTGGCGAATGTCGGTAGGCGGGCAGGCGATAGGGAGGGGCAAGTGAACAATATCAACAGACCGCAGCTCCTCCTACATTTCTCAAGGGATTTCGACAAAACTTTCACAGAACTATTGTCACCAAGTGCCCCAGCGCATATTGTCAGGCTTTTGTAATTCGATAATGTTGGGTGGAATTATGGCTCTTTGTTTATTTTGCACACATGTAATATACAGTGAACAATTCCTTCCGAGCGCAACTCCTACATTTATGAAGCGTTTTTGCCCAACCTTTCACAGAACTGTTGTCACCAAGTGCCCCAGCGCATATTGTTGTGCTTTTGTGGTTCTGTCATTTTTTTTTAACTATGACACTTTGTTTAGCACGTATTTAATATATTAAAGAGAACAATATCTTCCGATTGAAACTCCTCCTACACTTCGCAAGGGATTTTGACCCAACTTTCCATAGAACTACTGTAATCAAGTTCCCCAGCGCATATTTTGTAATGCTTTTGTGATTCCACCATCTTTAGCAGAATTATGGATACGTCAGGCCTGGCAGTTTTCAGCATTTGGAAATTGAAAACCTGGTTTTGTGACATTTCTGTGGCTCTTGTTTAATGTCAGTTTATAACATTCCTGTGTTATAGACAACTTACTCTTATATACAGTTTGTGTATGACCATAATACATGTTGACGGTTCTTCATGTTGCGAGTATGTTTTTCATGACCATTCTATAAAAACGCCAAACTTCAAATCGAATGATTTAGTACAGGGGTGTGGAAATCCTATGTCCGACTCTGGTTATTTTAATGTTGGACAATTAAATTTTTTCTGTCTACTTGTCCATGGACAAGTCGAATTTCAGGGTGTGAAAATGATGTAAGATTTGAAGTTGATGTTCATGTAGTCGTATTAAAATATATTCTGCATTTGAATAACTAATTGTATTTTATTTATCATTTAATGAAAACATATATCATGTAGGCCCTATTGTGTTTATTTATCATTTAATGAAACATATATCATGTAGGCCCATGATGAAAACAATATTTTATTTAGACATGTGACTGTTGCATGCTGACAAGTAGATTTTTGCAATGAGCTTGTCCATGGACAAGTTAACAATTTGGTATTTTCACGCCCATGTAGTAGAATATTTTTTGAAGGTTGGAGATGTGCCTCTCATGTGATACTAATTTGCACAAAAACTTGAGTGATTAAAGTTCTTATAACACCATACTATCATAATAGTTTATATCTATAAAGTTGGAACAAAATTAAACATAATGCTTCTGTATATTACTTATTATTTTCTGTTTTATCTACCAGGTATAGGTTCCGGCAATGGGACCCTGGAACAATGTATAGAACTGGCCTCGCGGCCGCAGGTTGCTCAACAGTGGCGCAGGTGTAACCACCTCATCATTGACGAGATTTCCATGGTGGATGGGGACTTCTTTGATAAACTGGAGACTGTTGCAAGGTTGCGTGTGCTGTTAATTTTGGAGAGATATTTATTGAGCTTTGCATGTTCCTTCAATAAACCATCTTGAATTGTGAGAAAGTTGATGTTTTGTCACTTCAACTTTTTATTTTGGAGGAATATTTATTTTGAACTGAAAGTTCCTTCAATAAACCTTAAAATGGTAAGAATTCCTTTTTGTCCAGAATGTTCATTGCAGACTTAATTTTGAGGAAGTTGATGTTTTGTCACTTAAACTGCTTTCTTTCCATTTTCATTTGTTGAAACAAGAGGAGTCAGAAATATTGGATCAATTAATTTGAACAAATGTTATTGTTTTGTCTTAATTTTACAACATTTACATTTTGTATCATGCTGGTGTTCTAACAAAAAATACTAATTTTGTTTCTCAATTCACAATCTCATTTTCTGCGCCGTCTGTATACAGATTTTATACCTCGTTTTCTCAATTCACAATCTCATTATCTGCGCCGTCTGTGTACAGATTTTGTACCTCGTTTTCTCAATTCACAATCTCATTATCTGCGACGTCTGTATACTAATTTTGTACCTCGTTTTCTCAATTCACAATCTCATTATCTGCGCCGTGTGTATACTAATTTTGTACCTCGTTTTCTCAATTCACAGTCTCATTGTCTATCTCATTATCTGCGCCATCTGTATACTAATTTTGTACCTTGTTTTCTCAATTCACATCTCATTTTCTGCGCCGTCGGTATACAGATTTTGTACCTCGTTTTCTCAATTCACAATCTCATTATCTGCGCCGTCTGTATACAGATTTTGTACCTCGTTTTTTCAATTCACAATCTCATTATCTGCGCCGTCTGTATACAGATTTTACTTTCACTTCTGCGTAAAAGTAAGGGAAACTTTTTTTTTAAATACAACAACTGACCTTTGTTTCAGAGTAATTAAGAAAAGTGACAAGCCGTTTGGAGGCATTCAGCTCATCATCAGTGGAGATTTCCTCCAACTGCCACCTGTGGTAAAAGGGGAAGAAAAGAGGAAATTCTGCTTCCAGGTAAGGATTTTTTTTAAGGACCACAGAATGCAAATTTTAATAAAATTTCTTATATATTATTTTTGAAAGTCCTTTACAGTAAACTCCACGGATTCCAATATATTTCAATTGATATAACATTGGTTGTAACAATATCGCATGTTACAAAGTTTCTGGTATAACAATGTTGATTTCATGGCCTTGTTGCACATTTTCCCCTTTTATTGCGATACTTAATCAGGTGTGAAAAACATTTATCTGTGTAAACAGATGGACAGTTATACGGTTAGCTGTTGTGGTAATCGATTACAATTTTGAGTTTTGGGGTGACTTATTCTATAATTGCCTCGTTAAAAGTGTTCGTAGAAAAATCTTGAATAAAGTATTATATCGATAGCAAGACCATTTTTTGTTTATTCGGGCTTATTGAATAAGAAATCATTGTAGTGAAAAACTTGTGATCCTTAAATCATAAATTGATTGCATTTTATGATGTTCTTTTATTATACATAGTCCTACGTTAAATATATGTATGTAAAATGATCGGTGTTACGTCTCTGTTTTGTACTTGTATGTCCATGCCCTTGTTTGCCTAATTGTGGACTTAACTGTATTTAATTAATTGTCTACACTTATCATTGCTAATTGTAAAGACTGCCTTTGTTTAAACAGATGTAAATTTCCATAGTGGCTTTATTCCCATTGTCTTTAAAAAATACATTTTAATATTGGCCATATTCACAATATGCATGATTCTCATCTAAATTGTAATGCTTTATATAAGAGTTATGTAATCTTGCCTACCAATTTAACATGCTTACTATTGAATGCAGTCCAAGTCGTGGCGCAAGTGTATTGACATGACCATGGAGCTCACTGAGGTTCGCAGACAGTCCGACAAAACCTTCATCGACATCCTGCAGAACATACGCCTGGGAAAGTAAGTGATTTAGGGGTTCTCTTGGTTCAGCGATAATTTTCTGAGATTTGGGGTCTTTCATTCAAATGCAAAATTACAAAATGTTAGTGTCACGTAAACTTCCAATGGTGACTGTTCTATCACAAGAATTATTTTGCCAATAAACAGTTCAGATAGATTTTGTCTAATAAAAAAATGATTGGTTTTATCCAGGAAACTTAGATATTTTCTGTAAACTGAAGTCTTCAAACGCAATATGGATTTTTCAAGAGTGGATATCAAGGTGGCACGCACTGCCCCCTTTCCCCCCTTTTTTTCCCCCTTAATTCTATCCTGCCTTCCTGACTTTAAAACTGAAGGCATGTTTACCAGCAATCACGAGACAAGTACCTAAACAAAGACTGCCCAACATAGCTGCGTAACAATGTTGCTTTTGTAACATATTCTTCTGTTGTTCTACAATATTGGTATGCTCCGCCAAAGTACACATCTCACACTTGGGTTGCATTTTGCCATCCTTAGGTGTCCAGATTTTGTATACACCACCCTTCGAGCCACAGCCCAGAACAATATCCAGCAGAACGGTATCCTAGCAACGCAGCTGTGCACCCACAAAGAGGACGTCAACCAAATCAACAACTTCCAACTAAAGAAACTCACAGGTTGGTTTGAATGACAGTCTTATATCATAAATTGGTTCAATTCATATTGATACATTATAAAATCAAATTTTCAAACATTATTCATCTTTGGTACATGAAAAGGACCTATTCACAGATCAGAAAATTATTAATTTCCTAAACTTTTTCTCACAGACACGCAATAGAAAAGTGTAAAATATATTTAAGAAGCCAAAAAACGCTTGACTCAGAAATTTATTGGAAATACTGGGGGTGTATTGTTTGCAGATAAGGTATTTTTGGAAAATTTTTAAAAAGCTCCATCCAAGGTTCACCCGTAATGCAGCTTCAGTGAAAGTACATGCATCTCATCAACTCTGAAATACTGACTAAGAAGAAAATGCAACTTTCATAAAGAACGTAATCAATGTAAATTTCATTCGCATACATAATTATCTTGTGCGCAAAACACATATTAATCCAAATTTAATGCAAATATTCATGTTAATATTCAATAAGTTTTATGCCGTAACACAATCTCCATTCCAATCATGTATATTTCATCATTCCCATTATAATCTTCAGTTTATCCAATGTAACAAAACAACTGTCTGAAATTTTTCACACCCATGCTTGCATTCTTCAGGTATAGTAGTATTGATTGATGTTTTTTCACTGACCAAGTGCTAATCGTTTTACACGCATAAAGTGCTGCAAACAGCTAGACAGTGGCCCAGCTAAGCAGTCACAATAAAGAGTTTTTGAAGTCAAACCGACATCGTTGCTAAGGCTGTTGCTAATGGCGCGCAGATTTAGAGGCCTGGCTAATTGACGACGTCGCGCTTTCACTCTTCTCAGTTGTAACAGGTGTTGATTGTTATTATCATTGGGGGTGTTTTGAACGGATTTTATTGTTTGTTTAAATTGGAAATATGATTGCAAGGTAATTAGAATGTTTTGTTAAAAGAATGAATTAAATATAACATAAATATAACAAAAATTTAAGTAAAATTTAAAAAAAAAATGCAAGAAAACAACTGTTACCGTGTATAACACGCACCAAATTTTCATAGCCAAATTTTAGGGTAAAAATGTGCATGTAATACTAATCTTTTACGGTACTGACTACGAAGAAAATGAACAGTATAAAGTATATATGTTCCCTATTGAAGTACTGACTAAGAAGAAAATGGAACAGTATAAAGTACAGTTGAACACTGCTATTTCAAATAAATCGCTATTTCGAACTATTTTTCTGTCACAATGCTTTGCCTTCTTTATTAAACGAAAATATTAATAATTAATTCGAATTTGCATATTTCGAATTCATCTCTCGTTCGAACTAAAATTCTAGTTCCAACTACATTTTTCACACTTAATCATCAGTGTTTATTGCGAAATCGCACCTAAGCCCGGGCAGTCTATCAAAGGTGTGTGTCGCACCTTCCATTTTTCTCGGGTTTAAGTGATGATTGACGCGTAGGTAAAGAAAATTGGATATACGGTAGAGTAATAATTGTGAGTAACAAACAATGCTGACAAATTTACCATTTTTTCAGTGTTATTTACCGTCATTATACATGTGCACATCATATATACACATGGTGTTATTTGACCGCATGCACAATTTTCACAATGTTAAAATTATTAGTACAATAGAGAGCATTGCTATTTTGTACTTTCCTATTTCGATCTATTTTTGTCGGTCCCAACAACTTCAAAATAGCTGTGTTCAGCTGTATATATGTTCCCTTTTGAAGTACTGACTTAGAAGAAAATGGAACCGTATAAAGTATATTATGTTCCCTGTTGAAGTACTGACTAAGAAAAAAATCAAGGTATAAATTATATATGGCGCGTCGTGAGAAAACCGGTCTTAATGCATGTGCGTAAAGTGTCGTCCCGGATTAACCTGTGCAGTCCGCACAGGCTAATCCGGGATGGCACTTTCCGCTTTTGTGGTATTTTCTGTTTCAAGGAAGTCTCTTCTAAACATAAATTCACTGTAGGCGGAAAGTGCCGTCCTGGATTAGCCTGTGCGGACTGCACAGGCTAATCCGGGACGACACTTTATGCACATGCATTAAGACCGGTTTTCTCATGACGCGCCACATATGTGTTCTTAATATTGTTTTAAGGTCAATCCATGGTCTACGAGGCCACAGACAGTGATGAAGTCTACCTCAAGCAGATCAACTACCTCGCCCCTGTTCCCGCCACCCTGAGTCTGACCGTGGGGGCCCAGGTCATGCTGGCTAAGAACGTAGATGTCACCCAGGGGCTAGTGAACGGGGCTCGAGGGATTGTCACAGGCTTCGAGAAAGGGGAAGGAGGTAAGGTTCAACATGGGTGATTGTAAAATACTGTAGAGAGAGATCTGAGGATAATAAATAAAAAATGAATACAATAATCTTAAAAAAATGAAAAAATCGAAATATATCCTCTGCCACAGCGATCTTTTGTTTTGACAGTTTGCTGTTTTGACACACCTTTTAACACATTGGGTGCCTGAATGCGCAACTTGTGAAAACAATGTTTTTAAAGTGACCATGTCTCCGAAACGGGATTTCAAGTGTGTATTATAATATAAGTCGGAAAAGAAGATTATTGACATGAAATAAGATTACACTAATGTATATATGAGGCGGCGTGGAAAAGCCGGGCTTAATGCATGTGCGTAAAGTGTCGTCTCAGATTAGCCTGTGCAGTCTGCACAGGCTAATCCAGGACGGCACTTTCTGCCTACAGTGGATTTATGTTTAGAAGAGACTTCCTTAGAACAAAAAATACCATAAAGCGGAAAGTGCCATCCCGGATTAGCCTGTGCGGACTGCACAGGCTTATCCGGTACGACACTTTACGCACATGCATTAAGCCCGGTTTTCCCACGACGCGCCTCATATGTAGATCTTGTGTCAAAAGCATTTACGCATTTTGAAAAACCTTGTCATCATGAAGGTGGTGTTTTTTTGGCCCTTATTGTTTACATTTTGACATCAGAATTGTGAGTATCTTATAGATCTATAACCATATTTTGCACATCAGCTTTACAAAGCAGAATAGCGCAGTTGGTGCGATGGCTGTCTACTGTCATTTGATGGTGATGACAACAATGACCATGATGATGATGATGATGATGATGATTATGGTGGTCATAATCAAACTGACAACTTATTTGTAAAATGACCGAATATTTGAATACTATTCGAGACTGAATTCAAATATTCAAATAACATTTAAGTATTCGTTGCCATGCCTAAAAAACCACTTTATTCTAAGCGGCATTATGTGTGCTTAATATGTATCACAGGCTCAGAGCACTTGCAAAGGAGGCAAAGTTTAACATATGTGCATGTTTAATACTGTAAGGATAATGACAAGGGCGTTGTTTTCCATTCTTTCAACAGATTTTCTCATTTTAAATGTCAAATTTATATAAAATCAGTGACTTAATTTACTTGTTCTATTTAGAAATTATACGTTTTGATGGTCACTTTAATGGGGGAGGGGGTATTTTTTATCTGAGATGTTTTTTCAAATCACATTGTTGTTAATTTTTTTGTCCTTTTGTTTCAAATGTTTCTTGTCTTTTCACTAGGTTGCCCGATAGTGAAGTTCCTATGTGGCCTGGAGGTTCCGGTGAAACCAACACGGTGGACTTTCAAAATTTCCGGAGGTGTATTCCTGACACGAAGACAGATCCCCCTCAAACTGGCCTGGGCAATTTCCATTCATAAGAGTCAGGTAGGTAGATAATGTGTATTCCTGACACGAAGGCAGATCCCCCTCAAACTGGCCTGGGCAATGTCCATTCATAAGAGTCAGGTAGGTAGATAATGTGTATTCCTGACACGAAGGCAGATCCCCCTCAAACTGGCCTTGGCAATTTCCATTCATAAGAGTCAGGTAGGTGGATAATGTCATTTCTGATGACTTACACTGTGTTAAATGTAAGAATATGTGTAGGAGTTTCAACATCGAATCAGGTAATCTTTGTATAACATAAATACCATCAAGCAGTTATAATAAAAAACCAATATTTACTGTAGCAACTAATTACAGAATTCTTCTAATTCTGACTTTCTAATTCATTAAATATATGTTCAAATTTACAACATAATGTGTTTTTTTCCAGGAATTATAGCCTCATTTATCATCCTAATAATTACAGGCCATCAACCAATTCCTATATTCCTATTTTTTCCTATATTTCAGAAAATTTTCCTTTATTTTGAAAAACCTCCTATATTTTCCTATGTTTTAGATTTATTTCATATATTTTTGATGCAATAATGTGAACATTGCTCGGAAAATTAGTTAGATAAAGTTGCTATTGCATCTAATGATGCTTGTTTACAATGCAATATGTTCCTTTCCTGTGCATTCACAGCAGAATGTTTTTTACACCTGCGGCATATCTTTTTGGGCACCTTTTAGGAAAATTTGACAACTTACCAGTATTTCAGTTTTGAAGAAAATCTCATACTATAAATTATTGTCAAAGATTACTATGCTTCTGTCTAGTTATCTGGGTAAAATCAACATAGCATTTCACAAAAATGAAAAAACAAACATAAGAGCAACATATAAAAATTATATAATTCAAAATTGTTGGCATTTTTTCATTCAAACAATTTATTATTAGTGATAACATATCATCTGTTTTATTATATTTAAAAACTCAATCATATGAGTTTGTCAATTTGTAAAAATGAGAATTTTGTTCAAAATTTCCAAGATGATCAGATTATAATTAAATGCTCATAAATTGTAGTCTTTTGACACAGAGGTGTTTACTTCTCGTGTCTTTGTCTATTTGGTTTAAGAAAAGCGTACTTGCTTTTTACACAGACTCAAATATCATCAATAGTTTATCATTTATACCTAAGTTGTTTGGTAAATTTTTACCAAGACATTGAAAAACATTCAAAGTTTCATTTCGAATGTATTTACCTGAATAAGAAATTCTGACCACATGCATTAGTGGTTTAATTTGTGCCTGTTTGTGATCGAAATATACACAATAACTGAACATAGTCGTATTATCCTTCAAATCATAAGTGCATATATTCATCAAAAATCATCGTTTAATTCTCATGTAAAATGAAATTTCATTTCCAAGTGTGTTTGCACATTTGTAGCTGGATATTTGGAAAAACGTTTTGTTAAAAATATAATTTCAATGTAACTTTTGAATACTTTTGAAAACCCTACAAGACATAAATTTTTCTTTAAAAGCTGTGATTACAGCAGCGTTTTTTTTCATGTTTCTATGTTGTTAGTTTCATCTTTAATTAATTTGTGTTCTCTTTAAATCCTGCATTTTTCTGTGCTCTTCAACATCCACTATTCCTAGTTATGGTAGGAACCATTACTGCCATTTCTGTGAAAGTGTGTCTACAAATGTGCTTTCAAAACTTGCGATATTAAGGTTAGTAATCCTGTCTGTCTAAAATCTGAGTACATTTCAAATGTTGTCATTTTATGTTTAATTATTAAATTAAGTGTCAAATTTGTCCCCATGAAGTAGTTGTACAAATATTTGCACAAGGTATAAAAAGGCTACTGTCAAGTTAATAAGTAGGTACTTTCAATCTAAATGAAGGCTAAATGCTCCTGAAATTCCTATATTTTGCTTGAACAAGTGGTCAAAACTCCTATATGTTTCCTGTATTTTCATCGAAACCTGGTTGACGGCCTGTAATTACAGAACACTTCACAGCGTTTTTCCTCTATGTAAATATGGAACCGGAAAACGGTACCATTCCCAGTCAGATTTACATACCAATTTTCCCATTTTGAAGTTAAAAAATTACCAAATCTCTGAATAAAATAAAATCCACAAAATATTGATAGTGTTCCTGTAAAAAAATAACTTTCAATTTACCGCCTCAAAACAATAAATACAAGTGAAAGAATGAATGAAACAAGTTGTTTTATAGTTTATTTATTGTAACTTATTGTTTTAATCCTTTACATCTGTTTTGGCAGTTTCTGGTGGAAGAGATAACATTCCTAATTTTGTTGAAAACAATGCTAATTTTCCCAATTTGATCAATACTGGTACCACTTCCAATGTAGCGAGTAAAAACGCTGCTTCATTACCTTTCCAGGGTTGTCATTATCAAATGAAACGAGCGATTTTTATATAAATCTTAGCGATTTGGCTGGGGGTCTAGGGTCCCAGTAGTTGTATTACCTATTGCAATTTTTTTAAGTTCCTGAAAAAACAACAGATTTTCTCACGATTTTAAACGATGAACTTGATCGGCAATCGGTTAATAATGACAAGCCTGCCTTTCTAGTTTCAGTTTAAGTTAAGACAGTTCAAATGTACATGTACCTGTTTATGGTTCCAGGGAATGACGTTAGACTGTGTAGAGATTTCGTTATCCAGGGTGTTTGAGTCAGGCCAGTCTTACGTCGCTCTATCTAGAGCGAAAAATCTCGAGGGTCTTAGAGTGTTGGACTTCGACCGCAAGTGTGTTCGAGCTGATCCAGATGTGTTGCGGTTTTACCACAAGATGCAGCTGAAGCAAAAAATGATGTCCGGTGCCGTCGAGTTAGAATCGGATGCCAAAAGGCCGAAACATTGGTGAATGTGATTGGAGAATGGACTCGTTTTGAAGTCCATTTTTTATTTAAATACAAGTAATGACAGTATAAGAAATCCATCTTTTAACCGAACCAGTTGTTGAAATTATCAAAATTTGGTTTAAGAACAATTAGAATAAGAAATCAGGGCTGGTATTCACAAAGCTCCAAAGGGGAATCTTAACTTAAGTTGTACTTAAGTGGAAATTTCAGATGAAATTGTCGATGTGAAATTCAATTATTTCTGTACAAAGAAGGCTGCAATACTAAACATATAAGCAATATTTACAAGTTTACAACATTTTAATGTTAAAAGATATGTACACAAAACAGCCAGAGACTTAAAAAGATATATACACAAAACAGCAAGAGAATTAAGGAATTTTATGAATTTAAGGAATTTACTAAAGTTTTCCCTAAGGAGCTTTGTGAATATGGGCCCTGAATAACATACCAGTCCTAGTGCTATTAGCAAATGTTCTTTCAAAGCCTGGAGTTGTGATCAGTAAAATCAAACCGTTATGCCTTTAATTGAGGAAAATTATGTTGGGTGTAATGTATTGGTGATTACTTGCATGGTGCATGGTGCAGTAAATTTCCTAATGTCAGACTCTACGAATACTGTATGAACCAATGCATGAGACTAGGAAAGTTTATTCCTGAAACATGTAGGACTGTTTCCACCCATGATGATGACACATTAATATTTGTACTAGTAAATCTATTTATTGTGATCTGATCTCACTAATTGTGAAATTTTACCTGTGATGTTTATGTCTTACTTTGCTCGATAATTGTGCAATAACATTTTTAAAACAGGAATAAGACTGGGCCCATACACACAAAGCTCCTTAGTGACAACTTTAGTAAAATTCTTCTTAAAGGGACCTGTTCACAGATAGGGCAAATTGACAATTGACAACATTTTTATCATAGATCCCAACAAAGAAACATACTTGATATATATTCAAGCAAAATAGCACTTCTTATAAAGAAATATATAGGAAATAAAGTATCATTTGTAGATAATCATCAATTGAAATGGATAAAATTACAAAGCATTTGAAATGCTTTTCGTCACCTATATTACGTTAGAAATACACTTCATGTTCGTGAGTCAGAATGACTGAGTGGTTAAAGCGTCAGATTCCAGAAACATCTTAAGTTTTAATTAAATTATTTTCACTTAAGTTTTTGTAAGGTAATATTTAAAAAACTAGATATAAATTAATGAATCCAATTGCAGTTAAGTAAATAGTTGTTAATAATAAGTTGATAATTAGTATACATTCGGCAGAATTTCATGCATACATGGAATAAAATGCTTAAGAAAAATGACAATTTTAAGGCTATTGATAAGATTTCTTTTAAGATGTTTCTGGAATACGAACCCAGATGCTTTAGTTTTTGCAGTTACATGTAAAACATTTAATGGCATTTTTTTCAAAAATATGTAAAATTTGCAAACAAGTCCCTTGAATGTAATATTACCAAATTTCTCAAGGCTTTGGCTGGTCCATCTAAACTTAATTTTGTGCAGAATGGTTTTAATCAGGCAAGGAATCAACAGATGCTACTTATATTACCATATTTCAAATATAAAATATTGATTTTCACAATGAAAATTGTATTTGAAATTTTCACTGACTTCGGAGCTTTGTGGATATGCCCCGTGAGTGAATTTTAAAGCCGCAGTCCATTGAATATAATTCTATACATAGTAATTTGGCAATAATTCTAATGAACATTAATGGCATTTATTCGATTGAAAACTGTTTCTTATTTACAGAAGGCATTTTATAATTCTGTGTTCGAACACGTTTGGTACGAAGGGAATAGATAATAATGTACATGCTGATTAACTCCAGAGGCATCACCAGCTATCGCATACAAAAACTAAACGATAAAAAGTTACCGAAACGTTATTATTTTACCGATTAAATGTGTTTTTAGCTCACCTGAGCACTTTGTGCTCATGGTGAGCTTGTGTGATCGCCCGTTGTCCGTCGTCCGTGTGTGTGTCCGTCATCAAGTTTTCATTCAAACAACATCTCCTAAACCACTTGGCAGATTTTGACCAAACTTCACAGGAATAATCATTGGGTTACCCTCTTTCAAAGTTGTTCAAATCTCTACGGTCCGCTGCATATGTAGGTCACCAGAGCTAAAAATAGATTTAAAAAGTGTAAACTTGAAAAATCTTCTTCACTGAAATCGCAGGCCCCAGAGGTTTTTTTACCCCCACAAACGAAGTTTGGGGGGGGGTATATAGGAGTGAGCTTGTCGGTTGGTTGGTTTTTGGTTTCCGGATGATAACTCAAGGAAGGCTTGAAATATTCAAATTTTTTTTGGTACACATGTGTAACATCATAGAATAAAGGTAAAGTTCGATGTTGGTTACAAACCACTAAATTTTGACAGAGTAATGGCCCCTTTTTGACTTAATATTCCATAAAAACATGGTTTCCGGATGATAGCTCAAGAAAGGCTCGACATATACAAATAATTTTTGGTACACATGTGTAACATTATAGAATACAGGTCAAGTTCGACTTTGGTTACAAACCACTAAATTTTGACAGAGTTGTGGCCCCTTTTCGACTTAAAATTTCATAAAAACATGATTTTCGGACAGTAACTCAAGAATGGCTTGACATATTCAAATAATTATTCGTATACATGTGTAGCATCATAAATATGGGTCAAGTTCGACTTTGGTTACAAACCACTAAATTTTGACAGAGTTATGGCCCTTTATTTGACTTAAATTCCCTAAAAACATGGTTTCCTGACGATAACTCAACAATGGCTTGACATATTATTGGTACACGTGTAGCATCATAAAATACCGGTCAAGTTCCAGTTTGGTTACAAACCACTAAATTTTGACACAGTTAGGGCCCCTCTTTGACTTAAATTCCCGAAAACATGGACAATAACTCATGAAAGGCTTCACATATATAAATTATTGTTGGTACATAGGTTTAACATCATCAAATACAGATAAAGTTCAACTTGGTTACAAACCACTAAATGTTGACAGAGTTATGGCTCCTATTGAAATTATTTTTTTCCAAATACACTTGACCATTCACAAATTAAAGCATTCTCTCTCTGTCCATTTCTTTCGAATTGATGCCATAGTTTTGTGACAAGGCCATATTGTGGGGGTACATGAGTCATTCACTTGACAATTCTAGTTATATTTGGTATGTAACACCCTATAGTGGTCCTCTACAAATATTGTTTAAATGATGCCCCTTGGGTCAAAGCTGGTCACGCCCTGTGGGTCACATGGTTTATATAGCAGGCCTCCTAGTGAAACCTTAAAAACCTTTATTTTGTGGAAAGTCCTTTAAAACCTTTATTTTTTCTGGAAAACCTGTAAAAACCTTTAATTCGCTATAAAAACCTTTATTTTTGTCAATCAGTTTGCCGCATCTTTTTGTGGCAATGAATATTAAAACAGACACATACAATAATCATACAAATGTTTTAACAAACTTTTCACATCTGGTGAGCTTTTGTGATCGCCCGTTGTCCGTCGTCTGTGTGTGCGTGCGTGCGTGTGTGCGTGCGTCGTCAACTTTTCATTCAAACAACATCTCCTCCTTGGCAGATTTTCACCAAAGATCACAGGAATGATCCTTGGGTGAACCTCTTTCAAAATTGTTCAAATCTTTCCGGTCAGCCGCATATGTAGGTCACCAGAGCTAAAAATAGATTTTAAAAGAGTAAACTTTAAAAATCTTTTTCTCTGAAACCGCAGGGCCCAGAGGTTTCATATTTGGTATGTAACATCCTATAGTGGTCCTCTACAAAGATTGTTCAAATTATGCCCATGGGGTCAGAACTGGTCACACCTGGGGGTCACATGGTTTATAAAGAATATATAGCAAAATTACTTTTAAAATCTTCTCCTCTGAAACTGCAAGGCCCAGAGTATTCATATTTGGTGTGCAACATCCTTAAGTTGTCCTTTACAAAGATTGTTCAAATTATGCCCCTGGGGTCAAAACAGGCCACGCCCTGGGAGTAACATGGTTTATATAGAATATATAGCAAAATGACTTTAAAAATCTCCTCTGAAACCACAAGGCCCAGAGGTTTCATGTTTGGTATGTAACATCCTATAGTGGTCCTCTACAAAGATTGTTCAAATTATGCCCCTGAGGTCAAAACTGGCCACGCCCCGGGGTCACATGGTTTATATAAACTTAAATAGCAAAATGTCTTTAAAAATCTTCTCTGAAGCCGCAAGGCCCAGAGGTTTCATATTTGTTATGTAGAATCCTATTGTGGTCCTCTACAAATATCGTTCAATTTA
The DNA here is from genome assembly GCA_027627225.1 of Congeria kusceri. Classification (NCBI taxonomy): domain Eukaryota; kingdom Metazoa; phylum Mollusca; class Bivalvia; order Myida; family Dreissenidae; genus Congeria; species Congeria kusceri. The sequence continues at coordinate 51,018,338 of CM051032.1, read as the reverse complement.
TGCTCGTGGGGTCGAAACTGGCCACGCCCCGGGGGTCACATGATTTATATAGACTTGAATAGCAAAATGACTTTAAAAATCTTCTCAGAAACCGAAAGATCTAGAGTTTTGTTATTTGGTATGTAACATTGTATAGTGGTCCTCTACAAAGATTGTTCAAATTATGCCCCTGGGGGTCACATGGTTTATATCAACTTAAATTGCTAAATGTCTTTAAAAATCTTTTCTGAAACCGCAAGGCCCAGAGGTTTCGTATTTGGTATTTAACATCCTATAGTGGTCCTCTACAAAGATTGTTGAAATTATGCCCCATGGGGCAAAACAGACCACACCCCAGGGGTCACATGGTTTATATAGACTTAAATAGCAGAATGACTTTAAAAATCTTTACCTGAAACCGCAAGGCCCAGAGGTTTGTTCAAGGTTGTTCAACTTATGCCCCTTGGATAAAAATAAGCCACGCCTCTGGGATGCAAATTCCAATTGGGTTACAAGGTCTCAGGTGAGCGTCCTAGGGCCCTAAGGGCCCTCTTGTTTGTTTGCACTGCTGCCTTTTGGCGTTAGCTAATACAGTAATACTTAAAAAATTGTGTTATTCTTAAAAAAAGTACAAGATAATGAAGAGACTTAATGTTTAAAAGCTTATTTATGTAAAATAGAAGACAGTTTGAAAAAATTGAAGTAAATTATGCAAGTTTGTAGTGATGCCCAGCAAATGAATACTTAAGCTTTGTTTACACACTGAACAAGAATGTTAAAGACTCTGCTTTGAAAGTGACAGTATTCAGGTTGTGACAAAGGCAGGGTCATAGACATGTCAAAGAATTTTTCAGTTTCCTTAACTACCTTGATGCTTAATTAAAGCCTTAAATGTATGGTGGCTGATTTCTGCCATGTCGTTTTGGCGTGTTGGCGCCTTTGAAGGGCGCCAAAACGACAACTCGCCCGAACGACAAATACCTGATTTGTCGTATCGGCGCGCATATTTATCGTTCTGGCGTGACGTTGTGTTGGGGGCCCTTTAACAATAAAATAAGGGCGACAATACGACTAATGTGTATGCGCCAGAACGACAACACCACACTTAAATATCTCGTTATGGCGGTCCTTATTTGGCGTGTTGGCGCCTCAGATTTGTTGTTCTGGCGGGTTTGAAGGGCGCCAGAACGACAAATAAGCGCGCCGATACGACAATTAAGATATTTGTCGTCCTTTCGTTTTGGGGTGTTGGCGCCTTCCGCTAAGCATGCACGCCAAAACGAAAGGATGACAAATACCTAAGTTCTCGTATCGGCGTGCTTTTTGTCGTTCTGGCGTGTCGTCACGTTGGCGTCCTTCAAACCAGCCAGAACGACAAATCCGAGGCGCCAACACGCCAAATAATGGGCACCAGAACGAGAGATTTATGTGTCTTGTTGTCGTTCTGGCGGGTACAAACTTGTCGTATTGACGCTCTTAATTTGTCGTTCTGGCGTGTTTGAAGGGCGCCAACACGCCAAAACGATAAGTACCTTTATTTGTCGTATCGGCACGTATATTTGTCATTCTGGCATGTCGGAACGATATGGCAGAAATCAGCCACCATATAAATGAGTTAGTACAGTGTAGTTTGATTGCTATTTTCAATTATCACACTTATAAGAATAATTATTATTAACTTTCCATGTGCAGTATACATAAATAACAAAATCTGTGGACTGCCATTCAAGTTGTATATGCCATCACAGTGATTATTCTTGCTTATTGAAATTTTGAGGCGCTAGTCTAACATACTTGTTCCTATTGTTAAAGTGTGCATATCAACTTCATTTTACGAACAATTGTCTACTTTTGTTAAGAACCTCGTATTGTATTGTACTGTGTGAGATCCAATGATAATTCATCAGAAGCTAATATACAGTGATGAGATAGCCTTTTACAATGATGTTCCAACTAAGTAATTGTGTTCTTACAAGGAAGGGCTTTTGATTTCTTTTGCAATTTGGCATCATCTGCATTTGTATGTATTTTTGTCTCATGCTTAAATACAGTTTTAATACCGTATTTACCCTAAGTATTGGGACACTTAAAAATAATTTAAAATTTTATTGTCCCAATATAAAGGGACATAAAAAAATAATTGTAAAAATTCTTGAAATTGTGTCCAAACATTTAGGGCAATATATGATACAATCTATTTTGCATTTAACTATGTATTGAACCAATTAATTATTTTTATTTATTTGGGATAATAATCGCTAACTAAAATATAATAAATATATAATTATAAATAATTAGAAGGAATATTTAGGTGACTGATGTTTATATGATTAATTATTTCTTGCTGGGGACTTAATGATAATTAATTGAGAAGCTTAATTGAGAAGACCATGCTCCAATAGAGTACACAGTTTGCACCATGTGTCAACTACATGCATACATACCCCTGATAGTGTACATTATGGTGTACATATAAGCAAGCACAATATACAGTGTCATTAGTCGCTATGCAACCGGCGTAGTGGCAGTGTATTGAATGTTTATACAGTAACAACTTATGGTGTTATTTTGGTGTCCCAATATTTAGGGACTGGAAAAAAATCAACTTTCAAATGTGTCCCAATATTAAGGGGCGCGAAAAATAATTATTTTCCAAATATTAGGGATGTCTCAATACTTAGGGTAATTCCAGTAATTTGACAATTGCTTTGGTATTGTATTTATGGTGAGTTTTAGTTTTCAAAAATATCTGTCATTATTTCTTGCCTGTTACTTGTCAGAGTACAGTATTGTTATTATTCCTGCAAATATGTTTAACATCGCTAAAGATATTGACTTTAAACAGATATTAAACGTCTACAAAAGGTGGAAATGTGTAACACCCTGTTACATTGTTCTTGATCTCTTCCTCAGTGGGTTCTTTCCATATGGATTATTGCTGTTTTCTGTGCAGTGTTCATTTTGTTGTCACAACTATTTTATTTACAATTCAGTATAATTGAAATGACAGGTATGTTTCGTTAAATATCCATCAAATTAGATGGTTGAAATTAATCTTTATTTGCTCTATAATTTTAATGAAATTTCCATTAAAAAGCCTTTATTTTGAAAAATTAGAACCTTAATAAAAACCTTTATTTTCATTGAGGTCTGCTAGGAGGCCTGATATAGACATAAATAGCAAAATGACTTTTAAAATCTTTAACTCTGAAATGGCGAGGCCCCCAGCCTTCTTATATTTGGTACGTAACATTGCATAGTGGCCCTCTGCAAAGATTGTTCAAATAATGCCAAAATGACTTTAAAAATCTCCTCTGAAACCACAAGGCCCAGAGGTTTCATATTTGGTATGTAACATCCTATAGTGGCCCTCTAAAAAGATTGTTCAAATTATGCCCCTGGGGTCAAAGCTGGCCACGCCCCATGGGTCATATGGTTTATATAGAATATATAGCAAAATGACTTTAAAAATCTTCCCCTCTGAAACCACAAGGGCCAGAGGTTTCATATTTGGTATGTAACATCCAATAGTGGTCATCTACAAAGATTGTTCAAATTGTGCCCCTTGGGTCAAAACTGGCCACGCCCCGGGGTCACATGGTTTATATAAACTTAAATAGCAAAATTTCTTTTAAAATCTTCTCTGAAACCGCAAGGCCCAGAGGTTTCATATTTGTTATGTAACATTCTATAGTGGTTCTCTACAAATATTGTTCAAATGATGCCCCTGGGGTTAAAACAGGCGACGCCCCAGGGGTCACATGATTTATATAGAGTTACATAGCAAAATGACTTTAAAAATCTTCTCCTCAGAAACCACAAGGCCCAGAGGTTTCTTATTTGGTATGTAACATCATATAGTAGTCCTCTAAAAAGATTGTTCAAATTATGCCCGTGGGGTCAAATGTGGTCACGCCTTGGGGGTCACATGGTTTATATCAACTTTAATAGCAAAATGTCTTTAAAAATCATCTCCTCTGAAACCGCAAGGCCCAGAGGTTTCATATTTGGTATGTAACATCCTCAAGTGGTCCTCTACAAAGATTGTTCAAATTATGACCGATGGGTCAACACTGACCACACTTTAGGGGTCACATGGTTTATATAGACTTAAATAGCAAAATGACTTTAAAATGTCTTCTCCTCGGAAACCGCAAGGCTTAGAGGTTTCATATTTGGTATGTAACATCCGTATAGTGGTCCTCTACAAATATTGTTCAAATTATGCCTCAGGGGTCAAATCTGGTGGCACCCTGAGGGGTCACATGCTTTATTTAGACTTAAATAGCAAAGTTACTTTTAAAATCTTTTCCTGAAACTGCAAGGCCCAGTGGTTTGTTCAAGATTGTTCATATTATGCCCCTGGGATAAAAATTAGCCACGCCTCGAGGATGCAAATTCCAATTGGGTCACAAGGTCTCAGGTGAGCGTCCTAGGGCCCTCTTGTTTTATGAATACATGTATATGCACTAAATGTACGGACTTAGGCCAAAAACAAATATTCTGTGTTTTGGGCAACCCGACCCTACCTACGGAATACCCCCCGACCCTAAAGTTTTTAAAGACGATTGTTTTCTGTAAAATCCGGGGGGGGGTTTTACCGAAATGTGTTTTTAAAAAAAAGTTTTTAAAAAATTCAACCCCGACCCTTCTTTACTTTTTTGAGACTGTTGCCCGAAACACATAATTTATTTGTTTGGCCTCAATAAAATACAGTTTTAAAAGAGGTTGTTTTTTTTAAGATCTCCACGAATAAATGCAATTTTTTCTGCACACATTCCTATCAGTTCTTATTTGGTACACTGAATTGACTAGTAGAAGGAATAGTTAAAAGTTGTGCAATTATTATAAGGGAGTTATACACTACCTCATTTTAGTATTTTAAATGCATGTACCATACATAGGGGTATATAGGAGTGAGCTTGTTGGTCCGTAGGTCTGTTGGTTTATCGTTTCCGGATGATAACTCAAGAAAGGCTTGGCATATTCAAATAATTTTTGGTACACATGTGTAACATAATAGAATACAGGTCAAGTTCGATGTTGGTTACAAACCACTAAATTTGACAGAGTTATGGCCTTAATTTGACTTAAATTCCCTAAAAACATACTTTCCTGACGATAATTCAACAATGGCATGACATATTTAAATAATTATTGGTACACATGTGTAGCATCATACAATACAGGTCATGTTCGACTTTGGTTACAAACCACTAAATTTTGACACAGTTATGGCCCCTTTTTGACTTAAATTCCCGAAAAACATGGACAATAACTAATGCAAGGCTTCACATATTTAAATTCTTTTTGGTACATAGGTGTATCATCATTAAATACAGATCAAGTTCAACTGTGGTTACAAATCACTAAATGTTGACAGAGTTATGGCTTCTATTGAAATTAAATTTTTCCAAATACACTGTTGACCATTAACAAATTAAAGCATTCTCTCTCTGTCCATGTCTTTCGAATGGATGCCATAGTTTTGTGACAAGGCCATATTGTGGGGGTATATCCGTCACTCATGTGACAATTCTAGTTTCATTCTGTACTATTTTACACGAAGCAATCTAGTTCAGGAAATTTCCCAATTTAAGGATACGGATGAGATTTTATCTGAAGATGCTTTGTGAATACCACCCATGCCTAGTATGGTCCAACTGACGAACCCATTGACATTATATGAATGTTCTCACAAGACACATTTGCCAACGACTAATTCCTACCTTTTTGAAACACACTGTCAATCAAATCTTGTTGTTAGGTCCATTGTTTGGCTCAAGTATTCAGTAAGTGACTGGTAAGCTAATCTTGGGTCGTATTCCAGAAACATCTGAAGTGAAATCTTATCCTTAGCCTTAAAATCGTCATTTTTCTTAAGCATTTGGTTCCATGTATGCATGAAATTCCGCTGAATATATACTAATTATCAACTTATTATTAACTACTATTTACTTAACTGTAATTGGATTCATTAATTAGTCCCCTACCGGTGTTTCATAGGTTTGCCGTCAGTCCGCAAAATATTGTTCCTGCGATAACTCAAAAAGTACTGAAGATACTTCGATGAAACTTGGTATATATATAAACAACAATGTAAGTATTAGGCACGACCTTTTATTTTTTACCAGAGGTCAAATGTCACGTGACTGTTACTAAAAATAGAAAATAAACTATGTCCGTCTGCAAAATATTGTTCCTGCGATAACTCAAAAAGAACTGAAGAAACTTTAATGAACCTTGGTATACATAAAAACGGCAATGTGAATATTAGGCATGACCTTTTATTTTTTAACATAGGTCAAAGGTCACGAGACTGTTACTAAAAATAGAAATAAACTAAAACAAACTAGATCCTGCGATAACTAAAAAAGTACTAAAGATATTTCGATGAAACTTGGTATCCATATAAACGGCAATGTGAGGATTATGCAGGACCTTTTACTTTTTACCAGGGGTCAAAGGTCACATAACTGTTACTAAAAATAGAAATAAACTCAATACTGTTATAATTCGAAAAGTACATAAGATATGACCATGGAACTTGGTACAAAGATTAAACTATAAGTATCCATCTGTGTGTGTCTCTATATGTTCGTCCGTATGTTTGTCCGTCCGTCTGTCTGTCCCCAAAACCTGGTTCCTGCACTAACTCAAAGAGTACTGAACTTATTTCGATGAAACTGGGTATACATATAAACAGCAATGTGAGGAGTATGCACGACCTTTTTTTTTCACCAGAGGTCAAAGGTCACATGAATGTTACTAAAAATAGAAATAAACTAAATACTGTAACAATTCGAAATGGACATAAGATATGACCATGAAACTTGGTACAGAGATTGAACTATACGTTTGCCATCTGTCTGTGTGTCGTTCTGTCTGTTTGTCCATTTGTCTGTCTGTCCGTCCGTCCCCAAAACCTGGGTCCTTTGATAACTCGGAAAGTACTAAAGACACTGATGAAACTGTGTATACATAGCAACAGCAATGTGAGAATTATGCACAACCTTTTATTGTTCACCAGAGGTCAAAGGTCATGTGACTGTTACTAAAAATATAAATAAACTTAATACTGTAATATTTTGAAAAGCGCATAAGATATGATCATGAAACTTTGTACACAGATTGGACTATGGGTTTGCCCTCCGTCTGTGTGCGTCTGTCTGTCTGTTCTTCTGTTGGTCTCACTCTGTCTGTATGTCCTGTCCCCAAAACCTGGATCCTGCGATAACTCAAAAAGTACTGAAGATACTTTGATGAAACTTTGTATACATAAAAAGAGCAAGGTGAGGATTGTACACTACCCTTTATTTTTCATCAGAGTTCAAAGGTCATGGACTGCTACTTAAAATAGAAATAAACTTAATAATGTAATAATTCAAAAAGAACATAACATATGATCATGAAACTTGGAACACAGAATGGACTTTATGATTGCCCTCTGTCAGTTTAGTACTGCAGTAACTCAAAAAGTAACTCGAATGTCTGGTCAATGTTACTAAAATAGAAAAAACAACAACTTAATACTGCAGTGACAAATGGGGGTTGAATATGAAACTTTGTACATCTACAGATAAAGGGCGATTTGACGGTATTGCACAATGTTTAATTAGTAGGGGTTTTCACCGGTAGGGGACTCCTGTATTGCTTGCAATACCATCAAAGCCTTGTTTATATCTAGTTTTAAAAATAATACCTTTCACAAATTGGAACTTATTTAAAAATATTTTAAGATAAACTTGAGATGTTTCTGGAAATTGCCCCAGGTCACTCAATATCTGACCTCCGCCATCAACATTTTTAGCCAGGCCCAGCTAGCTCAGTTGGTAGAGCACTGGACTGTCAATCTGGGGTTCGTGAGTTCACTCCCCAACCCAGCCTAATAACTTGTGTGGGGATTGATTATAAAATTATTTATACGGCCATTGTCCCCCAAACTCTAATTCAAGTAGGGTAGTTGTCAGTTACTGGCATAAGTATGTGCACTTAGTACTGGTAACCCGATTAGATTGGCTAAGCTTACCCAGGAAAAGTGTGAGTAGGTCAACTGATCACACTGATATGACTGGAATATTGTTAAAAAAACGGCGAAAACTCCTAACAATACAAATCAACATTTTGCTTTAAACAACCTCTTCTGAAACTGATAGATGAAAGATGACTAAAAATGTATGGATATCCCTTTGGTGGTCCTCGATCATATTGCTTCAAATGAGGTCAACTGTGGTTGTCATGGCAACTAAAAATATAAACTTGAAACATTGTGTCATAGACCACTGATTGGATTTCAAAACATTTCACTGAAATGTTATCTGGTGATCCTCTACTTATGTCCATCAAACCATTTTGATTCATTCAAAACATGAACGTCAGGGGTCGTATCCACAAAGCTCCTAAGGAAAAAAATAAACTTAAGTCATATTTGAGTGAAAAATTCTTATACATTTTTTCTAGTAAAAATAAATATTTTATATTTGAAATATAGTATAATAAGAAGTATCAGTTCATTTTTTACCAAATTTAAACCATTTAATATAAAATCAACTTTAAATAAATCAGCTACAGACTTTTGGAATTTTATGATTTTAAGAAATTTACTAAGTCAGCCCTAAGGAGCCTTGTGGATATGGGCCCTGGTGGGAGAGGCAGTTTACCCGATGTGGCACGGCGATAATACACTTACAACCAGTTGAGCGACCAAGGGTCACTTTGGTCCTCTTGCTATTCATTATTCTTGACAAGTTGTCGCTAATTAAAAGTCTGCTGAGCGACATTTACACACAGTCTCCTTGGAGTGTGATCCTTAGTATAGGAAACAGTCCATTTGCTCTTCCAGTCACCAGTAAGGGGTCTGAATGTGTGTAATCCTCCAAACATCGAAATGCATTACTATTTGATTGATAAAATACTCATAGTTAATGTTGTAATTAAGCGACCCGCCGGTCGACATGCTGATCTAAATATTTTTTTCATTAACATGGAGTCAATTTATATTTCAGCTTATATACACATATTATTATTTTGCAGACATAGCTTAATAAGCATAAAAAATATGCCTTATGCAGAGGCGTACCAGAGCTTAAATCGGAGCATACGCACAGATGCTGGTTGAGGGTGCAGGGGATATTGACCCCCACCCCGACTTTGTTTCGTTTCTATAATGGCAAATTTGCACTTGAGGTGGCAGATATCATACCCGTTATTAAATTCCGTTTTTTATTTTCGGAAATTCATATGTAATACTCGAAAGTATTCCATTTTCAACGCAACATTGACATTAAAACATGTTTGGATACCTTTGAAATTAACACAAATGCATAATATTTTTAAATACGACCTAACCCCGGCGGAGTGTAATTTTAAAGACGTTTCTTGACAGTTTGAATGTTTTGATCGTGCAGTTATAACCTTTTAAATGCATTTTGTTTCACTGAATAAATTAATACTTCACCGTATTATGTTCGAAGGACATGTCATGCACCACCTGTTTTGGTATTAAACTGCCCTTGTTTGATCTGCCTGTCCACTAAATACGTATTTAAAATTCGACGTTATATCAGGAACATCTTAATTAAACATGTAAAAAAGCAGCTGACTATTTTCAAACACACATGCATCGATTATTATTTGTATTATTCATTTACCGAAGTGTAATGGTCTCTTTTCAAATTGAATGTCATTAAATAACTCACACATTCACAGCCATGCTCATTGATTGTTTTCAAATGTGATATGCACTGTGTTTTTTTTATCGAGTCGAACAAAGGGACAGACAGACGAACATGTTTTTTACACAAAATATTGTGAAAGATACTCATATCATGGTATGATTGCGTTGTGAACTAATAAGATAAGTGATGCCGACTTTGTGTTAAACATGGTGCCGGGAAAAAGGTTCAATTTCCAGGAATTGGAGCCAACGTTGTGGACACCCTCTATTTTATTTTGATATATCTTTCTTATGAATGCATAAAACAATATGACATTTGGTGTTATTGCTAATGGAACGTTGAACAAAAAGTTTGTCGAATTAGATTTGTGGAAACTATTATACGAGACAAAACTGTTTAAACTAGAAAACAACTTTCGATTTGACTTGAATATCGACTTTAAATCGTATTTATTCGAAAAGTATCATGTCTTTTATACGGTATCCTGTGCCGATGGACATAGCATCTGATATATTTATAATTATAATATATGAATTAATACAAGAAAACAATATAATCCACAAATAAAGGTACAAGTACATATACCCATTGTCTATAGTTTATCCTTTTCGCTGAACTTTGGCGCCGGTACTACGGTGTACGTAAGAAATCATAGGGGGCGGGCTAAGGCGGGTATGTTTTTACTGAAGTTAATAAGGATTTGTAAAAACTGAGCGAGTTCAGGGAGCGAAATTTTGTTTAGCATATTTATCCCTTTTTTTACCGTTTTATATACGCCCATATATGTATGGTCAGGGTGCCCCCCTCCCCCCCACCCCGGACCCGCTAGTGCATGATCTCTGGTATAAAGATCACGATAGGTCGTTTATTATGTGTAACAGAGAATAGAGGATATTTGTTGATTTCAGTGCAAGATCATACTTTATTATACGAGTGGTAATAGAAATCATATTTTCACGGGTGTCGCTGTTACGAGTGAAAATATATTTTTCTGGGTAGCAAGTTAAACCGGCCACAAGTTAAACCGGTCTAAAAAAGTCAAACCGGCCACAAAAAAGTCAAACCGGCCTCACTCTGCGAGAAATATAGTTAAACCGGCCACAAAAAGTCCAAACCGGCCACAACAAAGTTAAACCGGCCTCACATTCAATAACAACGCAAATTAAGGTTTGTACATAATAAGGAGTAATCAGAAAATATTTCAAATATTTACTGGTAATTTAAAAATAAATAAATATTAAAGTGCCTTTGTTACAATTGTTTGTCCTTTGTTTGCAAAAGTGAAAATGTTTAACCAATAGATGATTTTGCTTTATTGTGTTTGAACATTAAAAGCATGCAACACTTCAATAATGCGAACAAGAAAAGGTACTTTATAATAAACCTTCGATCAACCATGCTATACTTCTTTTTAAGGTTGGTGTTTTTCATAAGTTTGGAGATGTGAAAAATGTATAGGTCAAATATCCCGATAAGAATTTGGTGTGAGTATAAAAAATAACAAAATCAATATTTCATTGTTAATTACTATTATTACTATTTGCCTTTGGGTATTTGTTAGTACTAAGAGTTGAAAACAAAAATACAAGATGAGTTGCTCAAATAGATTAGTAATACAAACATATATTTTACTGACATCATTATTCAGCATAAGATTCGTATTACACATTATATTGAAATTTAATTATCAGAAAACTCGTGATGTTATGACACCTTAACACCTTGATGTCTGGTGTATACGCCGATCGTTATCTCAAGTGGACTCTGACGCGATGTTTTTACGGTCCCAACGCAATAAATGTGGAGCCACGTGTATACTAAACACATATTTTATTGTTAATTATCGTGCAATCGAATACTTGACTTCAGTTATTGACTGAGTTATTTACACATCAACAACATATATTTTACCTACTACAATAACAATAATAATTTATTAGCATTATGCATACAATTGTTTCTAGCTAATTGTAAATTATAACACATACATCATATTTAATATACAAACTTGAAATTTTCTTATTCAAATGATTCATGTCCATTCTTCAAGTATCTCTGTATGTAGGATTATATCTAAACACGAGTCTTTTTTATAGACAAAGATATGGGACATTTGTCTTATTTCACTGAATAAAGCAGACAGATCTGCTGAATTATTAACACCTTTGCTTAAAATGAAATAATGCTTTTGTTTCACACCGACGTGCTAAAGACTTAATTGCATTTTGAAAAGGTGTGATATAAAGCCTAAACGCACGAATTCTTCTAACCTTTATAAGTTAATTACTCGCTTACTATATTGAAAATTATCTCTTGAAGAAGACTTCGAATCAAATAAACTATAATACCGGTATCTTTTATCAAGCCAGTGACGGAGTAAATAAAACTCGACTCATGTGCCAGCTACCAGAAAACGAAATAATATATCAATATTCATGTATTTGGTATATATTTGATATATGTCTAATGCTGATAAAGAAAACAAATACAACAATATTTACAAACATTTATTTTCGTTATGTTATGATCCTTTACTTTTTTTCACTATAAAAACAAACAATACATCATTGGCTTATATAGTAATGCAATAAATTAGACTTTTTTCCAAATGACTGTGTGGCCAGTTTGACATTTTTGTGGCCGGTTTAACGTGTAGCCGGTTTAACTTGTGTCCGGTTTGACTGTAATTCTGTTCTCTGTGGCCAAGATGTCAGAATATCACTGACAGTTACTGGTATTTTCCAATCTTTTGCCGCATAGCATGAAATAACTAAAAAAATACATGCATGTTCTATTTGTGTTAATTTTCATCACCTCGCAAATGTTTAATGAACATTCCTATCTACAGACGTACGCTTGAATTTTTTAACGCAGCCGTACACCGCAGATTTTGCCTTCGGTCACATTAAATATAGTTAAATGTGACCTTCAGGGTAAGTAACTCTCGAATACTCTTCACGAGCATGCGCAGTACCACTGCAGCCTGGATTATCATCTCAGAATCATTTTGACCTTTTTCAAGTTTTTGATTTAAAATATAGTCCAGTTCAAAATGGATCCCCAAACATTCATGGATATTGCAACAAAAGTTACGAAACTGAAGATGTATCCATATTTCGACATAGCACACTACATTCTGATGTGCCTGGCCGTTCGAGATGACATGCCTGCTGTCCAACCGACTGGTAATTTTAATTATCTCTCGATTAGAACTAGCAAATAAAGTGTACAAAAGCCTGAACAGGTTGAATATTTAAATTAAATATGACATCAGTTACTATGTGAAACCATGAAAATGGTTAGTTTTAATATAACACTTAAGAAAATGAGTGTATTGCAGCTAGCAATACCAAATTAATAAGCCATTCAACTAGCATAACAAGTTGGGCCCTGTGCCAATATTGAGCTACTTTTTATATGGGCAATATTGGTCGGAGGGCCTAACCGGAGAAAGACCAATTCTGTGGTGGAAATTTCTCCCTATATGTCTATAGAGTAGCGACAGGATTTTCGTCGCTACTTTCATGCGCTGAAATGGCATGGTTAGCATTAATATTTCTTAATAACATTTACATACCTGCACAGAGAATTTATTCCTCAATAATGTTTCATAAATATTTATACAATAGCACTTTTGGATGCAACACCAATTTAAACCTACACAATATTGCATTTTCAACACATCTCGCTGTCCTCCACTGTGTAAACTTTAATCGATATTCTGCTACACTGAAACGATTGCGGCATTTCACTTGGTCCTTTAATTCTCATCCGATTGGTTGAAGCATATTTGAAGGGTTAAACAAGGCAAGGTAAACATGGTGGACTGTACATTAATGTAGATTTATTTGCAAGTTTAAGTCGGAATTAAACGCATGTTCGAGGTAAATTTCGGCACATGTTAAGCAGTTTAAGTGTTGATTTATAACTTTAATGTCGCAAATAATGGAAATTAATAAATGGTCTTTAGGCGATGAGACATAAATGGTCTTTAGGCGATGAGACGTTCCAGCGAATTTAGCCCTATAAAAAAGTAACACTAAATTCGCAGCATGTCTCATGAATTAGACTAGCCATTCAACTATCGTAAAAGGCCTTAATTCCGAGTGGGTCCATATTCCGATGATCCAATGTTTTAAATAATAAGTGTCCTTTAGGGTAGGATTATTTATTTATTTTGTTGATATTGACTTCAAAATATGCACGACAGAAAAAAAAATCAAAAAAATATTTATTTAGAGTCATTTTTCATGAAATATATAAAACAGCCACATTTTCTGTTATTTTTGACACGGTATCTACTATTTTGTCAAAGATTCTGAAAAAGTACATAAGAATTCTCTAGTGAATTATGTCTACAATGTTGACAATTGATGAATGGATAACATAAAGGTGAATTAATGTTAAAAAACAAAGCAAAACAAGTATATTTCATGTTGTTATATTTGGAACAAATTCAAGATGGCGGATTTATGGTACTGGCAAATGCATTTTTTATGGTCATGGTCATTTTTATGTGACAAAAGTGCAAATAATCTGTTGTAGTTGATAGATAAATGATTATTCTTTCAATATTAGAGATATTTTGCTTTTTTAAAGTTCACTGAATATCTTTGAATTGATCAGCTTCGTATGTCATCGGAATATGGACACTCCAGGATATATTTTTTTGTGAATCTGACATGTAACAACAAGGCTTTGCCTGCTACAAACTTCTGCACCCAAACTTAAAAGTGTGATTGCTTGGGCGGTTGGTAACGAGTAAATTTTGTGAACTCCAGGTGACTTCTAGATAACAAATGTTGTGGAGGTTGGGTGTGAGTTAACTTTCAAGCCACCAAGGTGGGGAAAACAATACTCATGCATAGGCTGTAAATAATATAATTATTTCTAATATAATATTATAATTAAAAAATCTGTATAGATGAAACAAAGAACAACAAGTTTTTTTTCTTGAATTGAACTGGTGTGTCAAGGTGTAATGGCATCAAGTATGTGTAAGTAATGTAGAATACCGCCATCTTTGGTATAGAGTTTTCTCTGTTCTTGCCTTTTGTGTCTGGATGGCAACATGGCAACTATGAATCATTTCAAGACAACTGCTGTTTCTGTTTCAACATATGTTTAATCGTTGCATAAAGTTCATCATCATGCACGTATGCAGCAATATATTATAATGTATAAAGGAATGCTTGAAATAGCGCTGATAAACTTTCGAGCTCTCTGGATTTCATATCACTCATTTTGTTAGCTAAGAAGCTTACTGTAAGATTTGTACAGTACTGTGTTAATTTTTACTAAAGATTAAGCTTACCATCTTGGGAATGTTGAATGAAGATCTAATAATATGATCTAAACTATGGATCGACTTAGTGATCGGACTTTGTGTGATTGTAAAAGATCGGAACTAGGTGATCATGAAAGATTGGAACTAGTTGACCATGAAAGATCGCAACTAGGTGATAATGAAAGATTGCAACTAGATAATCATGAAAGATGCCGAATGTTTGTTTATCTGCGCTATTTATACCTGTCGCACAGCAACTTAGGATTAGGATTTTGAGCACCAACCAATCAAAATGACTTAGGAATTTCCTCAGCCAATCAAAATGACTTTTTGATGATTTACAACAACCAATCTAATGCATTTAGGAATCCTAAATTTAGTTCTGCTGCGCCAAATATTTAATGATAAAATTCATATTTTATACTAACAATAACAATTTATGTTCATGTATATAATAAAAGACTGCATTAAATAATCGACAAATATACTATTGTCTGACCTAAACAAATTTGCAGTTATAACAGAGTCGGAGAATAAATATTTCGGGTACAAAATATCCGAAAATATGCCACAGCTAAAAAGTTCCTTGGGAATGGCAAAATTTACGAAAATAAAAATAATAATAAACAGTTAACAACAATGAAAAGTGTCTAAGAGTAAAATGTCAGCATATTATTATAAATATGCCAAGTTAAATAACTTGGTTATAATATAAACAATAAAATCGCTACAAGATGAGGTTTAGGCTAGCATCATTGCATCGGACAGTGACAGTAACTTTTAGAATTGAAGTTATGTTCATTTCATTATAGTAAACATGCTTAAATCATTAATTTCAGTTCATATGTGATAACACACAATCAGCTCTTTTAATGAAAGAGTGTGATGGATGAATGATTTTATAATAAACAAATGACAGTTGTTCATTTTATGAACTTGACAATGATAAACATGGTAGTGCATACTCTAGGGCCTTACAGTATTCTATTTAATTCAAATTTTGCAGGCTACATTCACTAGGGAAAGATCTAGAATCATACAAGGTTAAGGTACAGGGTGCTGCTCAAAAGGAGCAGGCTGGAAAGCCTGGCCAGTTCTTTGACATTTTCTAGTACGGGTAATATGGTATATCCATGGTTTTCATCATGTTAATGCTTTAAAATATGTTTTTAAACATTGTCTGTACAAAACTACATTTGTCATTGAAAACTTGCAACAATTTATTTAATTTCCACAGATATTCAACATTTATATGTGTACCAGCCCATAGGGGCAGCAAGGGGGAACCGAAAAGGCGCAGGGTGCAGGACCCTGCTACTTTGCTCCAGGTCTTTCCCTAATCCACATTTTAGATTACTTTAAGTTCAGTTTCACGCCAAATTATGCAGGGTGGTGGTTTTTCCTGCTCCGAATTTATGCAGCCTAAGGCCACTTTTCCATAATTATGTCTGCATCCGTATTTGTATCGGCATAAATTACAATAAGGACGAGCTTTCCCATGTATCCGCATTTACCGTCGAATATTTTCGTTTTGTTTCTATATCAAAAGAGTAAACATGTCTGAGTAAGAATTATTGTAACATTTTAATATTGTTGACTGCCAATATTTATGCAAATATGCAAACAGTTAACAAATGGTGGATTGGGAACACTTCTCCACCATTTATATCTATGGCATCGTTCATTTTCTGCAAATGTTACTCATTATTATCGAGTTATTACGCCCAGGGAGTCTTATAATATATATCGTCCTTTATTAGTTTGTTCCTGGACATTTTCTGCTACCTTTGCAATGTTTTCTATCTACAAACGCCTTTCTTTCAACTTGCTGAGTGAGGTACAGTGTCGTCCGCATCGGCATAAAATCTTCACAGAGCGATTTTTTGCGGATATATGAAAAGGGCTTGACTGTTGTTAATTTGTTTGATTCTTGCGGATTTGGGCAATGCAGATACGGACATATGGAAAAGCAGTCTAACTCAGAGTTTGATTGCTTGGATGGTTGATGACGAGTGAAACGATATTTTTGTGGCGACATTTGGCAACTGTGCAAAAAGACTGGCCGGGCCCAGCTAGCTCAGTTGGTAGAGCGCTGGACTCTCTATCCAGGGTTCGTACCCCAGCCCGGCCACAAAACTTTTGTGGGGATTGGTCATGAAATAATTTCTACGGCCACTCTCCCCCTACCTCTGATTCAAGTAGGGCAGTTGTCCGTTACTGGCATAAGTATGTGCACTTGGTACTGGTAAACCGCTTAGATCTGCTAAGCTTGCCCAGGAAAAGTGTGAGGAGGTTAACTAACTGCCGTTATATGACTGAAACACTGTAAAATACGGCGAAAACCCCAAATAAACAAACAAGCAAAAAGACTGATTGTTTATTGCTCTACATGTACTAAAATTGCTCCAAATTTCCTGTTCTGTTTGGTTCTTGTCTTCTTGACTTATCAGCTTACACTGTCAGAAAAAAGCTGCAGAACAAAGTAGCACTTACAGTTGAATTTCAAAGTTTCCACAAAAGTAAAGCTCAAGATAAACAAATGATTTACTAGCCATAGCCAGTCTTCGCAAAAGTCCCAAATCCATTACTGGCCACAAGGTCTGGTAATCTGTTAACAATTACTGGCTCGAACTCCATTTAACTCGTTCACAGTCCAAAACGAGTAGTTTCTTGACCAGATTTTTTCACCAGCCATGAGGGCCATTATTCTGGTACTTTCCCTGGACCTCGTACAGTTTTACTGGCTTTGTCCAAGGTCTGACGAGGAGATTGCCTCTATCATAGTGGAGTCAGAATTTTGATGCCCGCCCCCCCCCCCCCCCGACGGTCTGTCGAGATTTTCCTTTCTGCTCTAAACTCTGGAATGCATGAAGGGATCTTTATATAATTTGGTATAAATGTTCATCAGTGCCTTAAGGTCACAGTGTAATGAACAAGGACCAAAACTCTTATCTTCAGTGTACTCAGAGTTACTGTTACTGTTGGTGTAAATTTGTTTCTGTCCTCTTGTCCTGGATTGTATGAATACTGATATAGGATTGTGACATTGTGTTGCCTTCCTCTGGCAAGCGTATGTTTTTGGGGCATGTTTACATCCTGTCACAAGCCAGTGTTTTTTTTTCACCTATGGGGGAAAGGTGTCGGGGCCTTTAGATGGGGAATTTTAAGGCAAAAGGGGATTTTTTTTTTAGAAAAGCCTATTACATGTTTATTTTCTACTATGTTGTAAAATATTAATGAATTGTTTTGCTACAAATAATAACTTAGATTATCTTGGTTTGATAAAAACTCATCTATATTAGCCAATTTTTGTCCTATTTTGGTCATTACCTAAAAAATAAAGCTTACATTCTGAGGGTAATTTTAAGGTTAAATTTAGGGGAAAAATATACACTTTTTAAGAATTGGTATGGGGCCAAATTTCAGCCCCAAATTGGTCCCTAAAAAACACTGCAAGCCGTGTTGATTCATGTAATCTAAGCATTCTGAAAACTCAATTAATTTCAAAAACAACATACCAGACTGTGCAACAGGAGTACATGTAACTACATTACTGTCTCTGTAACTTACTCTACAGAAAAACGATAATTGACACATTTGTTAAAATACACTTAATTTTTATCACCTACTCGCATGTTTCTCAAAAACTGTGAAGGGCCAGGCCAATTTTGTGCATTAAAAAAGCTGTGTATCATTTAGTAAAACACAAGTGCAGTTCTGGCTTAGTTGTGGAATAAAAGGAATTTCAAATAAGAATTTCTGACAATGATCGAATACGTATTAATCAGTATTCGTCATAAATGAAAATGGTGGGAAAACAAGTCTGACTCTGTCTGCTTCAGAGATGATCGGACTACTCAGTGAAAATGATCATGAACTCTGCAGAATGTTTACTAAGGCCCAATCGTGTGTTCAGAATGTTGTTAAGAGTTTCAGGCACTGGCATGTGTATTGCAACAGGTAATGGTGTTATGTCTATTATTATAATTATATATATTTCTATGATAACTGCTAGAAGAATTGCTGACATTATGTCATCATTCGCGAAGAATTGGCGAGCTAGTGGAATTTACCTGATAAACCATGGCTGTAACCGTCTGCTAGTACTGGCTTTGTGATTCCCCCACTCCCCCACTCCCCAATAATATGTACACCCATACTAGATATTGTTATTAATATTATTATAGTCTGTTTCATTGTCCCTAGACTGTTTGTGTTATTAATATTATTGTCTGTTTTGTGTTATTAATATTATTGTCTGTTTCACTGTTCCTAGATATTGGAGTCATTCATATTTCATGACCTCAGCTTTGACTGTGTTTCAAAGAGGTGTATTTTGATTTGCTTCAATTCTCGCTTACATATTCTGCCAGTGTCAGATTTGGCAGATATGTCACACACTTGTTGTAAACTTGTAATTGTAAATTGGTGAGTCCGAGGGTTCAGGTTGAGCATGAAACTGTTGTATCTGCTTTACATTTCTATATCTGATACAGTAGTTTCATCCTCAACCCTTGATGTAACTGCACTTTTATTTCATGGGCCTCGATTAAAATGAGGTAAACTTGTTTCCCTATCCATAAAGTGAAAAAAAATTACTTAAATATTCTTTTGAAATAACATTAACTATCAGTAGTCCATAAAAAGAATATACCACAAACTATAGCCTGTCCTATAAATTATACCACTATAACAACTTCTTATAAATTGATTTGTATCTCAAACTGTAGCCATAATATTATAATAAAATAGTAGATGTTCATGTACTATACAATAAACTGCAGAAATATAAAGTTCATTATTTCTGATTATCTGCTAAATGCACACTTGTACTAGAGATTTTTGCCCCTGTCATGTGCTTGGATTATCTACCTACTTGCTCTAGCTGCCCTGGTTTCAGATACACCAACAGGCATTCAAACATCTGTGTACATCCAGGGTGTTTGCTAGTAATTAGCCATCAAACAGCTTAACCAGTTGGCATGTGAAAAGAGTCAGTATCAATGGGTGTTTTGTCATTATGGTTACTGTCTGGTTTCATAGTGAAATGGTGCATTGGAGGAGTGGTGTGGGAAAACAGGGCTTAATGTATGTGCATAAAGTGTCATCCCGCATCAGCTCGTGCAGTCTGCACAGGCTGATCCGGGATGACACTTTATGCTTTTATGGTATTTTCTGTTTCAAAGAAGTATCTTCTAAACATAAATTTACTGTAGGCAGAAAGTGCTGTCCTGGATTAGCCCGTGCGGACTGCTGGATGACACTATATGTGCATGCATTAAGTGGCAGAAAGTGCTGTCCTGGATTAGCCTGTGCGGACTGCTGGATGACACTCTATGTGCATGCATTAAGTCTTAGCCTGTGCGGACTGCTGGATGACACTATGTGCATGCATTAAGTCTTAGCCTGTGCGGACTGCTGGATGACTCTATGTGCATGCATTAAGTCTTAGCCTGTGCGGACTGCTGGATGACTCTATGTGCATGCATTAAGTCTTAGCCTGTGCGGACTGCTGGATGACTCTATGTGCATGCATTAAGTCTTAGCCTGTGCGGACTGCTGGATGACTCTATGTGCATGCATTAAGTCTTAGCCTGTGCGGACTGCTGGATGACACTCTATGTGCATGCATTAAGTCTTAGCCTGTGCGGACTGCTGGATGACTCTATGTGCATGCATTAAGTCTTAGCCTGTGCGGACTGCTGGATGACTCTATGTGCATGCATTAAGTCTTAGCCTGTGCGGACTGCTGGATGACACTATGTGCATGCATTAAGTCTGTTTTTCTCACTACACACCTCATTTGTATTATGAACATATGTTTATTTATTCTTCGAGGATAAAGTTTGAAATCTTTATTAAAAAGAATATGTGGTAATGATGGTCTATGAATATAAATAAAAACACTTCAGAACGAACACGTGGTAATTCTGGTTGAATAAAAACACTGAAATCAAGAATTAACTAAAGTACAGAATTTAAATAAAGTTAAGGGAAACTAGTACGTTGTATTATTGTTCAAGCTACCTTCGTAAATGTGTATTATACCCTTATAAAATTATACTATATGACACTTTCTGTACCTGTGATATATGTATTTTCAGGTGGTCAGCCATTCAACTGTATTTGCTGCATGCCTAATGTGTATTTTCAGGTGTTCATTTGCTCAGGGGTTTTTTTTGTCAGAGGCTGGGGATAAGGCCTTGGATTTTGCTGGATATATAGCCAAAATTTTGAATAAAGGGAGCAAAATATCAAGTTGTTATGTAGAATTGTTGGGAAAAGTGCATGATTTGCAAGGAGTTTTGCTAGGGGATTGCATGACGCTTTCTCAATATGATTAAAAAGCCCTTTCATTCCACTGTGTCAGCTATAATGATGCGTATTTTCAGGTGGTCAGCCGTTCCACAGACGGCACCCACTCTCCTCCTGGGTATCCAGCATGCTGGTGTGTTTTGCAGGAAGCATCATTGTCAATATCCTGCTGGGGGAGCCGGCCATCACACCATTCAAGGACCACCGCAGTGTGCTCACGGCAACAGCCGTATGGTAGCGTCCATATGTCCATATTTCACAACATTTCCACCAAGTATTACACAGGGATGTGATTCTTCGTTCTTGAAGATGTTTTTTTTTCCTTTTCAATAACAAATTGTTTCTCCTTTTCAATGACAAATTGTTTCTCCTTTTCAATGACAAATTGTTATTCCTTTCCAATGACCAATTGTTTTTCCATTTCATTGAGAAATTGTTTCTCCTTTTCGATGACAAATTGTTTTTGCTTTTCAATACGAACTGTTTCTCCTTTCCAATGACAAATTGAAGGGATTTCAGTAGATTTTGAAAACCAGTCAAATGACCAGTGACCACGGGCTCGAAATTATGAGGGGTGAGGTATGATAAAAATTATATTTTTGAATGCTGCTGAACAGACAATTGCATCAGCGTGATGCAAGGTAGCTCATTTGTTAGTCTGAAATGTGTAGCACTTTGATCACATCAAACATCATTATTCTCTATGGGTTTTTTGGCATTTTTCTCTGATGAAGCGTTGTTCAAATAACACTCCTGGAAATATCAGCACTCATCCATTGATTATTGTGTACATATAAAAGCAAGTTCTGTTTCAGGTATTTGGTGTTTTACTCCCCTTTTGACATCGTTTACAAGCTGGCGAAATTGATGCCATGCAAGCTGGTCATCTGCACGCTGAAGGAGGTACAGCGCGCGAACAAAGTGTACTCCGCCGTCAATCACACTGCCAAACTGTACCCGAACGCGTATCTCATCATTGTTATTATCGGAACTGTTAACGGTATTGGTGTGAACTTGTTTGTTTGATCTTAATTGTGTTAAAAACCTAAGGCTTATTGAGACACTTTCGAGACTGTTTCCTGGGAAAAGCCAGTGCCAGTGTCATGAAAAATTTCGTAATAGCTCTCCTTGTATAGGTATGAAAACTAGTTTGGAGTTAAGGTATAATTTTTAGCTCACTTGAACACGAAGTGCTCGGTGAGCTGTTGGTATAGGGGACCTCTCTGGCGTCGTCCGTCGTCAAGCGTCCGTCATCCGTATGCAGTCAACAATTTGGACCGTTATCACGATAAAGACTACATTTTTTATTGTGTCGCCTGACTAGGCGACATATAGGAGTTACTAATGTCGGCGGCGGCAGCACCCCCTTTCGCTTGTCCGGAGCATAACTCTTAGACTATAAAAGCTATCAACATGAAACTTCATAGGAAGATAAATCTCATTGAGGGGAAGTGCTGTGCACAAGAACCGTTACTCTGCATCTAATACTTTTGGAGTTATTGCCCTTTGTTTATTTTCATACTTAATTTAAGTCCGGAGCATAACTCTAAGACTATGAAAGTTATCAACTTGAAACTTCATAGGATGCTAGATAAAGTATATTGTAGTAGCTGAAAATAATTAAAAACATTAATTATGGCTATTGTGGCAACATATCTAAAAAGTAATACATGAAAAAGCTCTAGTTTAGTTTGTCAGCAATGTTGACGATTCTTGAATGGATAATATAAATCTGAAACACTGTTGAAAACCAATGCCAAGCTAATTTGTTTTATGCTGTTATAGTGTGTCTTCGGAATTTGGAACACATTAGAGATGGCAGATTTAAGTTATTGGAAAACATATTTTCCATATGTTGGACGTGTTTGCATATCTAAATCACAAAAAATAGGTATAGATTATTGATTATGATTTTAAAATGAGTAGCTATTGTTAAATTTCAAAGTGTACTGAAGGTCTGTGAATTGGTTTACTTTCTTATGGAAATCAGAATATGGACACACTACTGTTAAAATTTGGTTGTCTGTACCTGTAAGTGCGTTCTGTTCCAATTTCTCAAGCAAATTCACTTCTCTTAAATACATTTGTCAATTTTGGGTGCATAAGAATAACAATATTTTTTTTCTTAATTCATTTTCATTTATTAAATATCAAGAATAAAAAAAAAATTACAAGTAGTACATCCATGAATAGAATCTTCATGTATTTTACAATCTAGTAAATGTTTAATCTGGATGAATACATGTACATATTGTTATAGCATTAAATAAATTAAAATGGTAGTTCAATTTTACAAAGATGTAGCTCATTTGCAATGTCAAAAAACATAGGAATTTTTTTTTTCCTATCTACCGACCCAACCCTATTTGGCATTTGGCCTAAGACTATGAAAGCTTTGAACTTGAAACTGCATAGGTAGATAGATCTCATTGAGGAGAAGTGCAGTGCACAAGAACTGTTACTCTGCATCAAATACTTTTGGAGTTATTGCCCTTTGTTTATTTTCATACTTAATTTTTGTCCGGAGCATAACTCTAAGACTATGAAAGCAATCAACTTTTAACATCATAGGTAGATAGATCTCATTGAGGAGAAGTGCAGTGCACAAGACCGTTACTCTGCACCTCATACTTTCGGAGTTATTGCCCTTTGTAAATTTTCATACTAATTTTTGTGTCACATTTTTGGTTTTATTAGTCTTCTTTGCAATTAGCCAGAGTGTAGTGCTTTTGAGGATTTCAATAAATCTGTTTAAAAAAATTTGGTATGTAGTTTCCAGGCGCACCACACATGCCTGAATGAGTTATACAATGTACAGCTGAACTTCGTTATCTCGAAGTCGCCAGGAGCTCACAAATGACTTCAAGATATCCGAAGTTCGACTTATCTGGCGTCAGGCGACACATCCGACTCGCGGAGTTCTAGTTCAATCTTGACCTAACTTGCACAGTTTGTGTTTGACCATACAATCTTGGTTGGTATTGATCATGGGCAAAATCGGACCAGAAAGCTTAGAGTTATGGCCCCTTATTTGAGGGAATAAATGCAAAAAAAGCCTTTTTCATTCATAGAGACTTTATTTTTCTTTCAATCTTCACCAAACTTCCACAGTTTGTGTATTATCAAAAGATTACAGCAAAACTTCGGGGTCATATGGTAATCGCATCCTCAGTCCGTGGTCCGTCACGCTTCTTGTGCGGAGCATAACTTCATTAGTATTGAAGGGATTCAAATGAAACTTCATATAATGATAGAGGACGATGAGAGGAAGTGCAGAGTACAAGGACCACAACTCTTTCTACAATATTGACGTAGTTAATGCCCTTTGTTTAATTTTCTTGTACTGAGCATTGCTCCATTAGAATTGATGGGATTCAAATGAAACTTCATATACTGATAGAGGACAATGAGAGGAGTTGCAGAGCACAGGGACCATAACTATTTCTTCAATATGTACAGAGTTATTGCCCTTTGTTTTATTTCCTTATGTAAAGCATTAATTTTCTTGTTCGGAGCATATCTCCATTTGTATTGAAGGATTCAAATCAAACTTCATATAATGATAGAGGACAATGTGAGGTAGCGCAGAGCACAAGGACCATAACCCTTTCTTCAATATTTACAGAGTTATTGCCCTTTGTTTAATTTTCTTGTGCTGAGCAGAACTCCATTAGTATTGAAGGGATTCAAATAAAACTTCACATAATGATAG
This sequence comes from Congeria kusceri, assembly GCA_027627225.1. Lineage (NCBI taxonomy): Eukaryota > Metazoa > Mollusca > Bivalvia > Myida > Dreissenidae > Congeria > Congeria kusceri. The sequence goes on along the minus strand of CM051032.1, from coordinate 50,993,368 downwards.
AGGACAATGAGAGGAAGTGCAGAGCACATGGACCACAACTCTTTCTTTAATATTTACAGAGTTATTGCCCTTTGTTTTATTTTCTTATGTGAAGCATTAATTTTCTTTTGTGGAGTATAACTCCATTAGTATGGAAGGGATTCAAATGAAACTTCATATAATGATAGAGGACAATGAGAGGAAGTGCAGAGCCCACGGTCTATAACACTGCCTTTCTATATTTACGGAATTATTACCCTTTGTTTAATTTTCTTTTGTGGAGCATATCTCCATTAGTATTGAAGGGATTCAAGTGAAACTTCATATAATGATGGAGAACAATGAGAGGAAGTGCAGAATGCAAGGACCACAACACTTTATTCAATATTTACGGAGTTATTGCCCTTTGTTTTATTCCCTTATGTGAAGCATTAATTTTCGTGTGCAGAGCATAACTCCATTAGTATTGAAGGGATTCAAATTAATCTTCATATAATGATAGAGGACAATGAGAGGAAGTGCAGAGCACAAGGACCACAACTCTTTCTTCAATATTTATGGAGTTATTGCCCTTTTATAGTTTATTGTGCGAAGCATTAATTTCTTTGTGGAGCATAACGCCATTAGTATTGGAGATTTTCAAATGAAACTTCATAGAATGGTAGTGGAAAATGAGAGGATCTGCAGAGTACAAGGACTATAACTATTTCTTCAACATTACCGAGGTATTGCTCTTTTTTTTAAATCTCTTGTGCGGAGCATTACTCCATTGAAGGGATTCAAATCAAACTACTTATAATGATAAAGGACAATGAGTTGAAGTGCAGAGTACAAGGACAATAACTCTTTCTTCAATATTTACGAGTTTTTGCCCTTTTTTGCAAATAATTATTACCTTAGTATTGAAGGAATTTAATAGAACACCACATATATTGAAACGAAGACATTGAGAGGAAGGGTAGAGTACAAGGACCATAACTCTCTTTCAATATTTATGGAGTTATTGCCCTTCAGTTAATTTTCTTGTGCAGTGCATAAGTCCATTATTATTGAAGTGATTTAAAATAAAACCGAGCCGGGCCAGCTAGCTCAGTTGGTAGAGCGCTGGACTACAAATCGAAGGATCGCAGGTTCGATTCCCGGCCAGGCCACATAACTTGTGTGGGGATTGGTCATGAAATTATTTGTACGGCCATTCTCCCTCTATCTCTGATTCAAGTAGGGCAGTTGTCAGTTACTGGCATAAGCATGTGCACTCAGTACTGGTAAACCAGCTTAGCCAGGAAAAGTGTGAGTAGGTTAACTGACCACCGTTATATGACTGAAATAATGTTTAATACGGCGAAAAATCCAAAACAAACAATCAAAAAATAAAACCATGTATATTGATAGACGATGTTGAGAGGAAGTGCACAGAACAAGGACCATAACTCGTTTTGTAGGAAGCGTCATTTTTCCCAGCATGTAACTGACATTGTGTTGCCTTCCTCTGACAAGGATATGCTTCGGGGGCATACATCACATCCTGTCAGTGTGACAAGCCTTGTTAATTCAATCTTGACCAAACTTCCACAGGTTTTGTATGGCTATAAGATCTCAGCACAAGCAGCAAAAGAGACATATCAGGCCATGAGCAATGGAGTTATTTCCCCATAAATGTGAAAATTAATTCAGAAATGAATTTGATGCAAGACAGGGACTTCATTTGCAACCATTCTGGGCAAAACCTGCACAATTTTGTCTGTGACCATAACAACTTTAGCGAATTTGAATATAGGAAGGGTAAATGGCAATGCACTCAACTCTTTATAACAAGCCGCCAAGCATGGCATGACCTTTGCGCAGTCTTCGCCAATATGCTTCATTTTTCAAATATTTTCAGAATTTTCAGTAGACAATTAGAAATTTTCAGATTGCAGTGTTGCATTGTGGACACTTGTGAATCAAATGGTATTTATAGATCAGACAAATTACTTGATGCTGTTCATTATGTATGAATATATTACATTGTGATTACAACACATATATTGTGTTCTTTAGGAACTTTCTGTATTTGTCACTGAACAATATTTTTAAGAGGGAGGCATAAAGTGATTGTTCTATCTGTCCGTCCATATCAGGTTAACTAGATTTTACCATTTTGTCTAGCACCAACACCACTTACTACAACGCTTCCATACTTACACGGTTGTTGATTATGACCATTGATAATCCACTGTGACCCATATCACCCAACCTCACTTTGACTTTAACCTTGACCTAATTTGGAATAATTCAAATATTTTGCATGATACCATTTTGAGATACACATAATAAAATTGCTGTTCTTTGTGATTGTGGAAACCACAGTTCTCTAGTTAAGAGGAGTATTGGAGAAAATACTCTTTTAAAATTAAGAAAATATTAATTAAAAAAGGGAGTTCCGGAACACCTATAAAATCTGTGTGATGTGATTGATTTTGAACAACACATATTAAATTGAAAATGGCTCTCACACTTGTTATTGGTGGAAATATAGTACACATTCATTGAGTGGCAATTGTTGATTCAACATTAATACATATTCAAACCATTAAAATAGACATTGATATTAATTGTTTTGCCTATGTTGAGGTTAAACTCAACATTGGCAGAACAATTAATATCAATGTCTATTTTAATGGTTTAATAAGGGATATTCACCTCAACATAGGGGAAACAATTAATGTCTACTTTAATGGTTTAATGAGGGATATTCACCTCAACATAGGGGAAACAATTAATGTCTATTTTAATGGTTTAAGGAGGGGTATTCACCTCAACATAGGGGAAACAATTAATGTCTATTTGAAAATTTTTAAAAACGGGTATTCACCTCAACATAGGGGAAACAATTAAGGACTATTTTAATGGTTTAATAAGGGGTATTCACCTGAACATAGGCGAAACAATTGATGTCCATTTTAATGGTTTAAATATGTATAAATATGGAATCAACAACTGGCCTTCATTTGCGAAGTATGGCGGGAGCACCAGTACCCTTGAAACTAAATAACTAAATAATTATCAAGAGCACTGCGGGTACCATCAAAGTATTAAATGTTTGCTGTGGTATACAAATTATCATAAAGCTTCATCATTCCAGGATCTGGCAGCTACTTGATGAAGAACTTTGAGCGACTTGTGCGTGGACTCTGGATTCCCGGGAACAATGAAATACTCACACCAACTTTGTAAGACATGCTTCTGATATTTATGATTTGGTCTGGATTCTTTACTGTTGTATATTTGTTTTGATAGGTTGTTTGTGTGTAGTTTATTTATGTTGCTTTTAAATTTTGGTTTAATAGCCTTTCTACATATGAATCAGTATTTTTAGGAAGTGAAGGTGTTATAAAAACTGAAGATGTTATTCAAATTAAGTAAGTCCATCTCCCCCTAAAAGACAAGTGTTTGGTTGGATTATTGGGCATATTGCAACGGTGTAGCTTGGACTTGAACCATCAATCCATGAGGTGTAAAATCATTATACCCCCACAAAGGAATTTTAGGGGGGGGGGTATATAGGAGTGAGCTTGTTGGTCTGTCGGTCTGTTGGTTTTTGGTTTCCGGATGATAACTCAAGAAAGGCTTGACATATTCAAATAATTTTTGGTACACATGTGTAACATCATAGAATACAGGTCAGGTTCGATGTTACAAACCACTAAATTTTGACAGAGTTATGGCCCCTATTTCGACATAAAATTTTCTAAAAACATGGTTTCCGGATGATAACTCAAGACGGGCTTGACATATTCAGATAATTCTTGGTATACATGTGTAGCATCATAAAGTACTGGTCAAGTTCGACTTTGTTCACAGACCACTAAATTTTGACAGAGTTATGGCCCTTTATTTGACTTAAATTCCCTAAAACATGGTTTCCTGATGATAACTCAAAAATGGCTTGACAGATTTAAATAATAATTGGTACACATGTGTAGCATCATAAAATACACGTCAAGTTTGACTTTGATTACAAACCACTAAATTTTTACACAGTAATGGCCCCTTTTTTGGACTTAAATTTCCGAAAAACATGGACAATAACTCATGAAAGGCTTCACATATTTAAATTATTTTTGGTACATAGGTGTAACATGATAAAATACAGATGAAGTTACAAACCACTAAATGTTGACAGAGCTATGGCTCCTATTGAAATTAAATTTTTCCAAATACACTTTTGACCATTCACAAATTTAAGCATTCTCTGTCCATTTCTTTCGAATGGATGCCATAGTTTTGTGACAAGGCCATAATATTGTGGGGGGTATATCCTTCACTCATGTGACAATTCTAGTTGTGTTTCCTGTAGAACACTCAACAGCTACTATTAAATTAAATGTTACCTGGCCAACATTTTATACATGTTTATTCAGAATTCTAAGACAACCTGTATTACAATACACAGGCATATGAATGCCAGTGAATCTCAGTTGATCTCTTATTGGTATCTGCTTTTCTCACATATTCTATTGTACTGTAGACCTAAGACAAGGGATAGCGAAATCAATTGTCCATATTGCCCACCTTGACCCAAAGCATGTGCATATAAGGGAAATTTTAGTCTACCTGTATAATGAATAGACCAGTGTCAAACATAGATTTCGCCACCCCATAGTGAAGTTAGATTCCTAATGTCCACATGCTCTTTTTCCTAATTTTAGCGCAACCAAGGCATGTATGGTGGCATCGATCGTCTTCCTGATGGAGCGTCTAAACTACATTGGGGCACCCCACCCACTCATTTATTTCGGCGTCGTGATCTTCTTTGTCTACTTCAAGATCTCAGCTTTGCTTCTTGGAATTATCGACCCTTTTGCGCCGTTCGAGAACTTGTTCTGTGCGATTTTCATGGGCGGAATGTGGGACGCTCTACGGAGGGCCGTGATGCGAGAACCACGTGCAGCGGAAGACAAAAACGACGTTCCCACAAAGAGCAAGGAAGATAAAAAGAAAGATTGAAATTTTAATGGCATTAGAATGTTTTTAAATGGTTCTCACAAGATGATAAAAGGGCCTTCATAATAATTGTGTTTTTATGTGAGATATTATAGTGTCATAATCAAAAAGTGTCAAAGTTTGATGTTGATATAATTTCTGGTATGAAATTCTTCACGTATTAAGGGCCTTTAACATGAGGTTAATGTTAAACAAAAAGTGTCAACAATAAATATGGGCCTTCAGGATTTTTAAGTGAGATATTATTGTGTAATTATGTTATTAAAACATTGTCTAAGTTGGTATTTCTTTTAAGTCCAGGTATAAAAGTGTTCTTCATGACTGTATTTAATGGGAGAATTTATATGATGTAACATGTTGATCAAAAAAGGGTCAAAATTGTTGGGCAAATACATCTTTGTCAGTGTTTTTTTTTATGGCCAATTTGGGGCCGAAATTCGGCTCCATTCCTCTGCTAAAATAGTATATATTTTTCCCTTATATTTACCTTAAAATGTCCCTCAGAATGTAAGCTTTATTAAAAAAAAAAATTAACCAAAATCGGACAAAAATTGACAAAGAGGAATTTTCGTAACCAATTTCAGCTATTTTTTTATCAAACCAAATTTGTGCATAACTAAGTTATCATTTGTAGCAAAACAATTGTTTAATGTTTCATAAAAAGTACAATATAAAAATGTAATAATGCTTTTCTACCAAACAAATTTCCCTTTTGCATTAAAATTCCCCGCCTGAAAAGGTGAACAAAAACACTGTTTGTTCGACTGTGTAAGTGTAAGTAACATCATTTTGTTATAAAAGACTTGTATTAAATGGCAGCCTGAAACCTGCTGATAGATAATATTAGGTAGCAAATTTGAAAAAAAAAATCTGGAAATATTTCATCTTTAAATGATGACTGTGTATTTATTTGTATGTTTAATGATTCTGTAGAAAGTTCCCAATGAAAAAAATAACCACTAATGTTGCAATTTAAAATGGTGTAAATGGTAAAATGGTGCCCACAGTTGAGAACAAACATATTGAAAGTCACTAGCATTTGTTCATAGGAAGCAGGGCAATTTTATATGTCATTGAAATGGCAATTCTTTATTTATGGATTGACCTCAAATATTACAAATTTTAATTTCTTTTATGTTATTCCGAAAATTTCAGTATTTAAATAAATGTGTGTGTCCCTTTAATTTTAGAAATACATCATGTGTGTCACAAACTATATTAAATATCAGCATGAATTTGATTTTGTATACAATTTGTTTCAAATTCTTGTTCATCTAGCACATAGAGCCAGACGAGCTGTTATTTTATTTTGTGTAATTGCAAACTCTGGTGTTTGTGTTTTATTTCTGTGTCAGGAGTTTACGATTACGAATATAGAAGTTTTTGTAATAAATAAATATCTGACATGCCATAAATTAGTTTGATAATATCAAAATGTTGTAGAGGTGTAATTTCGGCTGTAATTTCAATGTCTTTTCTAGTGTTGATATTTGAGAAGCCTGTGCGTTTTTGCATGATTTATCTCCCTCGTGTTAGTTAGGCAATCAAGTTAGGCAAAAATTACTCTGAGATTTGCTTCCCTTCTTTCACGATAATCAGATTTAGCATTAGAGATTGTGCAATACATAGTGTCATAGAGCAGTGCAAATGCTTGTTTGTGTTTGTGTTGATATTTGTCACATTTTAGTGCTAATGTGTAGTTCTTCTGTGTGCTGGTGATGGCTAATTAATGAGAAAATAGTTCGATTGTTTAGGTTATTATAAGTTTAGATGCATGTATCTGGAAATCAGAATCAGAACTTTGTATTATGCTTATTTAATTAAGAGTGGTCTTGCTGGGTGAGAACAATTTAAGTAGTCCTTATACATAATAGTGTATGGTAGATTAATACATGCTCTAATCTCTTAATTACAAGTGGGTAAAATAACATCTGTAATATCATTATTTATTTGTCATCATAAAATCATAATAACCATAGTTTTTCTTTTAGTGGAGTTATAGATAAAAATCTGGAATTTGCGGGTTTGTTATTACCAGATTATAGTGCCAAAGTCTGTTGAGTCAGTGTTTTATGTTTTAATATATCATATATTATGTTACTGGGCACTATGAATATAAAAAAAATCACTTAACAGCTTAATATTTGGCCTTCATGTAAAATTGTTACAAATGTTTAATAATTCCTGCTGAAAAATACAAATGTTGTGCAAGAGTCTTCACCAATGTGTGATAAACAATGCTTCTGTTCTTAGAACTTGTCTGGAAATATCCACTAAGTAAAGTTCATAAAAAATTAAACTAATAGTAAGTGTAGGTAGCTTGTATTAAGATTTACAGTTATGTCTCCTACATATGTAAGATATGTTGTTTTTTCATATTTGTGTTTGTCATCCATTGAAGTTTTGTATTATTGTATTAGTGTTGCAAAATGCAAAAAAAAGCTTTTCGTCATAATTGTGCATGTTCACATCCTAAAATCCATTTTTCGCTCCATTTGAAATAATTGATATCTCTGTGTTGTCTGTCTATTGTAGTCAAATTTTAAATAGGGGTTGCCATTGCAACATTTTTAGGTTGGTTTATTCTATGTTTGGGTAACTAGTCAGGCTGTCTTGCCTTTTCAACAAATAGTTGTTTAAATAATAATAACAACCATTTGCAAATGTCTGTCTTCTAGCGTTTATTCCTATCCATGTAGAAATGCAATCTAAACTCATCACAATTGCCTGGGCTTGACTTTTTCTTTTGACGAAAATATATTTGTTAACCATATCGTAGCTTTTCTCCCAATGACTTTTAATATTGAATTCTTATTGTAAATATGCATGCATTGGTAATGGCATTTGTTTTATTTGTAATATTTGGTAACCCAAGCCCATTTTGGTTGAACATTACCGGTATGCCGTTTTATTTCTTCGATGCAAATGATTTGTTATTAAACTAGAACATCAAACCATCATGTATTTGATAAATACTAATAAAGCTATTTATTTTGTTAAGTAGTTTCACTTGATCAAAATGCTGAAATATGAAAAGTAGTGAATAATTTTTGGTGAGTATTTGTTTTCCAATTAGCGATTGCTCAGTTGATTTCAAAGAATCTCATTTGGCAACCAGATATTGTTTGGGCCTCATGGAACCTGGTTGAACAAGTTTTATGTAACTGGTTTTTGGATAATTGATCGATGAACGTGTTTCCTTTTGTATTTTGTGTGAACATGTTTCCTTTTGTATTTTGTGTGGTATTCGTGTTGTGTAGTTATAGTAATCTTGTTGTTGTTGTTGTTTAGGCAGATTGTGTTGTGACCATGACTTGAATGTAAATTATGGATCGGTCAGATTTGTAGACTTTATGTACGTTCATATTAATTTTTTTTCTTCCATCAGTTTTTATTTTATTTAATTATATAAGGCAAACTGAGGTACTGGGTATATTTGTTTTTATCTTAGTTTAAAAGTGCACTGAAAAAAAAAATTGAAGTGAGGCTAAAAATGGTTAACATTATAGTAAAAACAGGAATGTCAATAATAAAGGAAAACAAATAAATAAAAAGTACAGTGTGCGATAAATTTTAATCATACCTATTTGAAATTTGTAATCTTTGCATATGTTATGGACATTCTGGTATACAGTATTTAAACTTAAAAGTGAAGAAGAATTGATTGACAGATTTCATTGCGAATTTTGCTCAAGTTTGAAATCATCTGTCAACAAACGCATGTACCATATTATTATATTAACACACTAAAATATGAACGGTATGTTTACAGTCAAACACAGTGTGCAACACTTGTTATAGTCTGTATTTTAAGGCATTTCACTTACATGTACTTGGGATGTGTGGAATTTTACCCAACTTGTATCCATTGACAAGTAATGTTAAAATTAGGAGAAAATGGTAAAACATGTGCTTACAAATATTTCCTCCCAAACTTGCTTTTAATGTTTAAAAATAAAAAAAACCTCACATATCTTACCCAATCATACCAAGCAGAAATTAAAAAACAAATCTGAAAGAAAAGGAATTGGAATTGGAAACATGTCAGTTGTAGATACTTACCTTGCTGCCTGCGATACGTTAAACATGTGTTATGCCAATATAATGTTTTTGTGTACCAGTAGTTCAATATTAATTCCAAAAATCTCAGTATCAAGGACAGAGGCAGTCTGATTATTTTTTTGGTGACAATGATCAATCCTTATATTTGCTGTAAAACACCATAATTTACAAGTAAAATGACAGTTTTATTGTTACATCAGCTGTGTGATTTATGTCTGAATAATGTTAACACTTTTTAGTTTTTCCATGTTTTTTGTAAATAAATGTCATTTATTTACAAGGAAAGTTTTCTTTTAACTTACCAGCGTTATCATGTAATTTTCTAAAAATTGTCTTCCGTGTTTTGGAGGTATTATTAAAACTTATCCAGTATATAGCACTTGTGTGTCTTAATGCTCCATTATCCAGTAAATAGCACTTGTTTGTCTTAATGCTCCATTATACAGTATATAGCACTTGTTTGTCTTAATGCTCCATTATCCAGTAAATAGCACTTGTTTGTCTTAATGCTCCATTATCCAGTAAATAGCACTTGTTTGTCTTAATGCTCCATTATACAGTAAATAGCACTTGTGTGTCTTAATGCTCCATTATCCAGTAAATAGCACTTGTTTGTCTTAATGCTCCATTATACCGTATATAGCACTTGTTTGTCTTAATGCTCCATTATACAGTATATAGTACTTGTTTGTCTTAATGCTCGATTATCCAGTAAATAGCACTTGTTTGTCTTAATGCTCCATTATACTGTAAATAGCACTTGTGTGTCTTAATGCTCCATTATCCAGTAAATAGCACTTGTTTGTCTTAATGCTCCATTATACCGTATATAGCACTTGTTTGTCTTAATGCTCCATTATCCAGTATATAGCACTTGTTTGTCTTAATGCTCCATTATACAGTAAATATCACTTGTGTGTCTTAATGCTCCATTATCCAGTAAATAGCACTTGTTTGTCTTAATGCTCCATTATACAGTATATAGCACTTGTTTGTCTTAATGCTCCATTATCCAGTATATAGCACTTGTTTTCTTAATGCTCCATTATCCAGTAAGCACTTGTTTGTCTTAATGCTCCATTGGATTTAAAATTTTACATGTACATTGTATATAATTTAAGCGAGCGTTGGCATTTCAGTAAAATGTAACAGTCCGTCTGAATTAGATGTTGCGGCTTATGCCAAATGCCAATAATTAAAAAAAACAACGAAAGCACTCGGTCGAGCGCAGACCTCCACTAAGTCAGTTCATTCCCCCCATGTGTTGTGTAACTCATATGAGTTATACAGCATAATGTGTCGAGTTTCCCTATCCCCCAATAATAGTGAATCTTTAGAACAATCATGGATCCAAACGGTGATCCGGTACAGGCCCAAAGATCATTTGTTCATTGGCCCATTTCCAACCTTCACAGAAAATGTTATGAAAATCGGTTCATGACATAATTAGTATGTATAATTATTAATAAAGGTGTAAACAAGCACACATACGAACAAACTATGTAATGCCCACAAAACATGGGCTTCTTTGCGGGAGTAATAAAAATAAATGTGTCCACTAAATTACACTTTATTTTAATGTAACTCGACTTATGGTCGAGTAAGCACTCTTCACATCACACGTGACCTTAAAGCTATCAAATACTAGATATGCTAATTTCATTCATTTACGCATTATTAATTATCATTATGGACTCAAACTGTACTAAGCAAGTCTTCATTGCTTGACTCCAACTGTTCCAAGCAAGTCTTCATTGCTGGACTCCAACAGTTACTGTTCTAAGCAAGTCTTCATTACTGGATTCCAACTGTACTAAACAAGATTATTGCTTGTCTCCATCTGTACTAAGCAGGACTATTGTTGACTCCAACTGTACTAAGCAATACTATTGTTGACTCCAACTTTACTAACCAAGACTGCCGCTTAACGCTAACTGTACTAAGTCAGACTACCACTTAATTCCCAACTGTGCTAAGACAGACTACCGATTAACTTTAACTGTAATAAGTCCGACTACTGCTTATCTCCGACTGTACTAAGTCAGACTCCCGCTTAATTCCGACTGTACTGAGTCAGACTACCGCTTGACTCTGACTGTACTAAGTCAGACCACCGCTTAACTCCAACTACTAAGTCAAACTACCGCTTTATTCCGGCTGTACTAAGTCTACCGCTTAACTCCAACTGGGCTTTACTTTGACTACTCAGTAAGTCTACCGCTTAACTCGGGCTGTACAAAGTCAGACTACCGCTTAATTCAGATTGTTCAAAGTCATACTACCGCTTTACTCCGACTGTACTAAGACTACTGCTTTACTCCGACTGTACTAAGACTACGGCTTAACTCCAACTGTACGAAATAAGAGTACTGCTTTACACCGACTGTACTAATTCAGGCTACCGCATAACTCAAACTGTACTAATTCAGACTATGGTTTAACTCTGAATGTACAAAGTCTACCGCTTCACGTTGACTGTACGTAGTCAGTCTACAGCTTTACTCCAATTGTAAAAGTCAGACTACGGCTTAACTCAGTCTGTACGAATTCAGACTACGGCTTAACTCCGACTGTACTAATTCAGACAACGGCTTAACTCAGACTGTACTAAGTTATACTACGGCTTAACTCATACTGTACTTAGTCAGACTTCCGCTGAACTCCGACTGCACTAAGTCAGTTACTTTACCGCTTTACTCTAACTGTACTAAGTCAGACTTCCGCTTTACTCCAACCGTACAAAGTCAGAGACTTTACCGCTTATCTCCGACTGTACTAAGTCAGAGACTTTACCGCTTAATTCCGACTTTATTAAGTCAGAGACTTTACCGCTTTACTCGGACTGTACTAAGTCAGAGACTTGACCGCTTTACTCGGACTGTATTAAGTCAGAGACTTTACCGCTTTACTCGGACTGTACTAAGTCGGAGACTTTACCGCTTTACTCGGACTGTACTAAGTCAGAGACTTTACCGCTTTACTCGGACTGTACTAAGTCAGAGACTTTACTGCTCAATTCTATTATTCAGATACTTCACCGCTTTAATCTAACTATACTAAGCCAGACTACCGCTTTACTCAGACCCTACTAAGTCAGATACTTTACTGCTCAATTCTATTATTCAGATACTTCACCGCTTTAATCTAACTATACTAAGCCAGACTACCGCTTTACTCAGACCGTACTAAGTCAGATACTTTACCGCTTAACTCCGACTTTACTAAGTTAGAGACTTAACCGCTTAATTCCGACTTGACTAAGTCAGGCTACCGCTTAACTTCGACTGTACTAAGTCAGAGAATCACCGTTCATTCAAGATTGCGTGGCCAGAAATACTTAATTACGGTGTTCTGTTTTCTTTCACGCGGGATTCTTTTTGAGGATCTGTTTTACGACGGTCGATTTGTCGTGCTGAGCGCCTACTTGCTTCTCGCACGAGGAGCGCTCGTTTATTGCAGGTGATTACCGCTCGAGTTGGAAACTGCTCACAGACGTTGATAGTGTGAATTATTCATACACTAGTGTTTCTGGTCGTTATATTGCGACAATTAACGACATCAAGTCGACAAAACCAGTCGAGTGGCGGTAAGACATGCTGTGTGGCATGGTTTCTAGTGCATTTGAAAACAATAAATATTAATTAGTGTTTTATTCACGAAAGGCAAATAGTACGCGTCTTTTTATAGTCGATGCCGAGTTACTAAGAAAAATATTTGCTTTTTTGCTAAATTAGGACATGTGCTGATAAAATGGCGAATGTACTGTAGTGTTTGTGGTGACTAATCCTACGTCACACGATCACAATTTTGGCTACGATTGCTCGCGGGGATTGATCGTGGACGTGCTACATCTTCGTACTTATACTGACGGTTGTTGTAGGACGAGACTTCAAAGATTTCGCAGCCGATGCACTACGGTTTCACCAAGACATGTTAGGATCGGCTATGGTTCCAATGCGCTAGCGTCAGGTATACGCTACGGTAACAGACAATTGCAGACGATTGTTATAAAAACAGTCACGATTATACACGAAATGCCACGAATGACTATACGATGGTCATAAGAATTATCCATTGATATACGATTGCACTAGGATTGTCCTACGAATCACACATATGCCGGCACGTATGTCTTCACGCTTTACCACGCTTCACCAAGATTTTAATTGCAAATCGTGGGCAATCGTAGCGATAATCGTGACAGTATGATCTAGGCTTAAAGAAGAATGTTGCGATACGGCCTGCACACGGATTTCCGGTCGAAGCTGGTCAAAGCTGGAACTGATGGTTTATGGCCGGTCGCATGCGGTAAGGGAGAAAACTGGGCGACGTAAGGAACGCCAACCTCCGCGCAGAGATTTGATTGGTTCCGAGCATAGCTCTAATCAAATCCCTGCCGTCATAACAAAACACGTGATGGTGATCGATTTAAATCTTTTAGATATTATTTATGGTTTTAATTAGTTATTTTCTTTTTCTATTTGCACTATTGACTGCAAACGATATATAAAAAGTCCAATTATGTAGAAAATCGCACTGAGTTGCATTAAATAAGTAAAAGTTACAAACACGTAATCCTTCCAGATATGGAAGGATTTTACTTGTGATGGCAGTGGTTACCGTTAACCGACAGGGGAGGTAACCGCTGCGAGGAGTTTGAAGGAACGCCATTAGAACTGACGGAAATTTGAAGAACGCCAAGACGGTCAAATATAGACTATTCCAGTTTATGACACTAACTTTCAACTCCTCCCCAGCTATTATTGTTAAAGGGTTTATTTCCATTCATCGACCTTCACAAGCTTTACCACGTGATCTTTTTGTGTTTACTATGACCCATATTCACCAACCGATTCTAAGACTTAAGACTTAAGAATAATGAATATTATTTAAACTGTTCTACTCTTAAAAGGTTGTTAGATTGAAATGTACCTGGCATTTACCAATGTTACTTTTAGCATTCATTATTTAGAATGATTTATTAATGACATAAGTAGCATTGGAAACTGACATATTTGCAAACGCACAAGTGCAATTTTTAGTGTAAAAAGTCTATTCTTAAGTCTAAGAATAGGTTGATGAATAAGGGCCCAGGGCTGGTATTTATAAAGAATATTAGTCGAAACTAAAGAAAAATATTAAAATTCATATTTGTATTTTCTGACAAATTAATTCATTGTTGGGAGATTTTGACACAGAACTTGCAATATAATTCCAAGATCTTGTAGATTGTTAATATTTTCCTGCAGATATTACAAGGCTTAATATATCGAACACAAATTATAATTTTGACATATTTTAAACTTAAGTTTAAAATAGCTTAAGAATCTTTATAAATATGGGTCTACGGCACTAGATTGCCATTTGTGGAATCGTCTATTGAAGGCACTGACGAAAATTGTATAATTGTAAGGGTAGGACGCATGAATCTTGTAGAAAGAAATGCGTTGTAGATGCTCACAGGCTCAGACAGCCTTCGGTATTTGGAATTATTGAAAAAGTATTTCATCCATTACATCAACACTGGTTGTAACTTACGGAGGAGCTACTAGATGGTCTGGCTTGTTTCCTACTTGTATATTCTTAGAGACGCGCCTATCTGTGCATACTGTTCATGGGTTTTAAAACAAATGAACAATTCATTTGATATTTTGCACAGAAGAGACAACGTTCGACATCAATGTCCAGCCAATTGATTACGAAGCTAAAACCTTCACCGCATGACATCTACTTGTATTAAACATTAATTGTTTTCAAGGGCTGGTCATTACATTTATAAACTCAACGTAAATTTATATGATTTTCTGACAAATATGATTCAGATTTCCTGCCTTGTCATCACGTTTTGCGACGTGGCCTTCAATAGACACGCGTGAACAAATACCACTGACCCGCATAAATATTATTATATTTTCGGTTATCTCTAATTTAATCAAAACATATGGCAAGATCAACACAAACGATTGGACATTATTTGTAGTAATGCCATTTAAATCAGCTGGACATTAAACTGACCATTTCATAGAATTTATGTGGCGTGTCTAACGCGCAACCGTATGTTAGACCTTTTTCAAATGCAGTTAGAATAATTTAGTATATGACCATGTGCGTGCATCAAATCCGACAAAATATAGGAACATGGTCAAATCAAATAACCCGTCCGCACCAATCAAGACTTGTCGATCGATATGGGGCAACAGCTTCCACATTTTAATTATTTTACAATCAATTTGGTCGAGATGTGCAAGTAGGTAAATATTAAATGTTCATAGACGAAAACCACTTTACATCAGGCTGTGCAAGACCTTACTGAAATGGCGACAATCGCAAAGATCATGTGGCTGCTTTCGTAGACCGTGACGCTTCTTTCGATGACGCTAAGGATGTTGACGGTGGTGGTGTTGGTGACGATGATGTTAGAGGATTAACAAACATACTATTATCTGATTTTTTATTCATATTTACCACATAAACCTTTTTACATAACATAAACAATTGCACAAGTATGATTCGCGGTCTGATACGCGTGCGTTTGGAGACAAATTACAGAAGATAATTTGTAAGAAATGTTGTTGCATCAAAATATGACCATAAATAAATGACGTTTTAAGTTTAAATAAAATTGACTGGGTGCAATAAAAACAATACAAGCATGAGGAAGGCATGAGCCTTTGATTTTGAAAGTTCTCAAAGTTTGAACATCAAATGTTGGCCAATGATTACAGTATCTCTGTATAGAGAATTTGACCAATGAAAATGGTTCTTACAAACAACACCTGTCTTATTTTTAGAAGAACCACATGATATATGTGTTTATTTTCGTCCCATAAAAATGGTTCTTAAATAGATTTCATGAGTTTTACACCAATGAAAATGTGTGCAACACATTGTACATGTTCAGAGATAAAAATAACGAAATGTTCGGGATATAAATAACCAATTGACCAATTCGACTAGAAATTCGAAACATGTATATTGGATAAACGATACAATGATGCATACATTTATATTGCTTGCCCTTGGTTTTCCCAGACTTGAACAACAAAATGAAGATTTTCGCGTACATGTTTGCCTTAAAATGAAACCAACCTCATATAAGTTTGTTCAAGTGTGTAAAGTATGAAATGGAGTTTTCATTTCGTAGAATAATGTGCAAATTTCTTGAAAGAATGCGGAATATTCCGAGTTCAATATCGGAAATTGCCGCGTAGTAATGATTGTAAGTTCAAGAGTTATAGGTCCGTATTCCAAAAACATCTAAAAAAATCTTAAAATATTTTCATTTAAGTACATTTTTTGTAATTTTAAATAATGTTGAAACCACATTTAAATTCGTGAATACCGTCGAGTAAACAATAGTCACCTTAATAAAAAGTTGATAATTCATACACACTTAACACACAGCCATTTAAATATGAAATAAGTGTTAATGAAAAATGATGAGTTTTAAGGCTAGGGATAAGATTTTACTTAAGGTGTTTCTGGAATACGGCCCTTGTATTCAACATGATCAACAACCCGTTGTTCAAAACGAGGCATTAACATATGAACAAGACTTTACAATTATGTTATAAAATACACAAAGAACAAAAATAATGAAAATCAAAAATAAATAGCGTTCGATTAATAGACTATACAGAATAGTGTACAAATTTATGTGCAAATAATCAAGATCAAATACTGAAACAATGGAATAGAATGACAATGTGACCATACCACATTAATGACAATTGTTAATAATTAATTAATGAATATCGCGCTGTCTTGTATAGGATCATAGCATTATATTTATCAATAAGTAAAAATGTATCTCCATTACTAACAATTTACGGATAACTTTTAATAAACGATGATTCACTTAAATGAAATGGATATTTTCCCATGCTCGTTATTCCTTTGATGATAATAATTACAATAAAACTATACATATACTTTTGCTTAAATGTTCAATGATTTCTTACTCATTGAACTTAGGTCCTTGGACGTGCATATGAATAACAAATGGAAAAATAAAAAAGACAAACGCTTAATATATCTGATTAAAGACTTGGGCAAGAAAACAGCCAATGGCGTGGCAAATTACAAAACACTACAACAATCTACAAGGAACAATATAGTTGAACTGGATTAACTCCATTGGATTAACAGTACATAGTTATTCAGTCTTTTTCTACAATACACTTAGAAAAATATTGTCTCAGATATTTTCACGTAAAATCTCATTGATGCCTTAAAGTATTATGATACTGTCAATTTATTTTCAAATTAACTCATTTTAAAACAACGAACGAATTATGTGCGTATTTGCACAATCTATTGACCACATATATACTATTTGTATAAATCGTGCATAAATTGTCTTAAAAGTTTATTAACAAGGATTTCACAGAAAAACGCGCCAGCACTTCGATTAGTAAATCTTATTTAAACTTAATTATTAATAATATATTCGGCGATATTCATTCTTGTGGAATGTTAACCATCCCATTTGTCGTTATAGCACGTGCCTTTGTGGCTTAATCGATTAAGCGATCGATTACTATCATGAGTGACATTCATAACTCATCGGCGAAAATCAATCAGCCGTTTTTACTCGTAAGTCATTAAATTTCGCGACGTTGGTGAGCACGCCTCTCCAAGAAACAGATTATAATCTCGTGACTTCAGGTATAAATATTTACCCTAAAATAACGCCTTGACAATATACTAACTACTTCTCTTGCATCGGTAAACAACCATGGTCACATGGCATCTCTTTGACTAACACCCTGTCAAAACAAACATTATCAACAGCGTTTCACTAATCAGTAAATATATTCTGATTTACCGAATTTACCCGTTTGTAAGTAATAACTTTGACAATTAATTTGCGTAGAATTTCACCACGTTCAGTTTAACGGTATTCCTCGTAGTCATTCGTCCTTTTCCGACTTTTTAGGATCCATTCCGTTCGGAACAAAACTTTTGTCCATAATTTTTAGCATTTCGTTCAGGTAATTCTGTACAGATGTGAGTGCGGCGACCACCGCTGGGGATCCAAATCCATGGGTGATCAAACTAAAGTGCGACAGGTGTCTCTGAATGTTGGGCTCTAATATCATTTGAGGTCTAGTGTTCCCAAGGGGTGACCGATCTTGATTAAGCAAATCCATCAACTCTTTCAGAATTTGTCTGAAACGGAAGAAAATGTTCGATAAAGTATACGATATGGCATGTATTTTGAAATGAGACAAGGGCATATTTCGTTATATAACATGTTAAAGGATACGCTTTAGATAAAAACAGTTTTCTAGTCAATGAACAGTAATAACTACCGATAGGCTTTATGCATTAGTATCTATTCTATCTATTCCAAGCACTAACTTTATGTAATGATGTGTTCACCAGATGGTAATATGTTGTATAATACGTTTCTTATTGGTAGAACCAGTATCATCCCGTGTTAAAACGGTGACACCAATCCATTAAAAGAACACAGTCACTGACCACAACGGGTTGCAAGAAACTCGAACAAACCACCAATCCCGACACACCAAGATAGAATGTATAGAATCGCACAATAATAATAAAATAAAGTACTACCCTGGGGTCATATTTATTAAGATTCTTTAGCCATTCTTAACCTAGCTTCGCAATATTTGCATGATAAATACCGGTACTAATTATAAACACACTTGAAATTCTATTGTAACTTTCGTGTCAAAATCTTAAAACAATGCATGTCATGATAAACTTTCATTTTTTTAAAAGACTTTTCTGTATTTTAAACTAAGAATAATTATAAATATGGTTCCGCAGTCGCTTTCTCCGCACACTACAGCGCGGCACGTCGCTGCGACGCACGGTCCGGCCACAGTGACAGTTCCAGTGACAGTTCATACTAATAATAGTACTTACTTCGTGGCAAGAATCATGTTTTTGCGAGTCATTTGGTCGGCTGGGTCGGCGTACTGGCGGGTGTTGTATTCAGCACACTGCCGGGAAGGGAACTCCGTCTCGCACAGGTAACCGAAGTCTCGCGCCAGGCGGATCGACTCGCCTGAAAAAGTCCGTTGTGTTATTACTTATCAGGTAAACATATTGACTCGTCTAAAAAAGGTAGTTAGCTTTGTTATTAGGCAAACATATTGACTAGCCTGAAAAAGGTAGTAAGCTTTATTATTATGTACACATATTGACTCGCCTGAAAAAAGGCAAGCATGGAGGTATGTTATTAGGTAAACCTATCGACCAGCCTAACAAACAAGATAGCTGTGTTATTAGGTAAACATATTGACTCGCCTGAAAAGTAGTCCGTTGTGTTATTACTTTTTGAGTAGCCTGTATAGCCAGGATAGCTTTTTTTAGGTAACCCTATTGACTCGCCCGTAAAAGTTGTCAGCTTCATTCTTAGATATACATACTGATTCGACTGAAAATTTGAGATTTTCAGTAAAACCTATTGACTCACCTGAGAAATTAAGTCAGCTTTATTTTTATGTTATAAGCAATTCTTTACTTATTTATAGATTTAGAATGCTTATGTCCCTTAAAATCAACGACATCTCTAGATCAATTTCTGCATTGTTGGATCATATTTTTTCACAAATCATATCACCTGTGAAGAAAAGGATCTCAGTCACATTTATAAGTGTGAAGAATGCGATTGGCCCAAAAAAACACCGGGTTATGTGGGAGAATCACAGAAGAATATGATTTCATTGCATATCACAAACTGGAGGCGATCGCAAACTTCACATTGAGACAAATCGTCGCCTGAACCTTATAGTGAGCTATCTACAACTATTCAGGATTTTTAGTTTGGAGTAAGCTCAAAATCGTCAAAAAAAATCTAACATATTTTATTTTTATATTGCGTTTACTGGACTTAGCACCCTATGAGCAAAAATATTACTAAATTGGTGATAAATATTAATATTTCTTAGGTAACTCACAATAAAATAGACGTGAACTATAACACATTTTATTTTCAATTATTGAAAAATCATTACAAATGTAATATAAAAACAGATACTTTCAGTGTCATAATGTTATTCAAACAATACAGAAACATGTTCAACGCACCCTTTCAAACACTTAATGACATAGTAAAAGTGTAACTGTAATTTAAAAATTGGAAAAAGACAATTTGACTAATAACTAGAGAGATAATCTTCGGAATTTCTCAGACGAATATTTAAACCAAATATATGTGTCAATGTTTGGATTTCAGAAGCATGCCCTTCTGACAACCAATCGATATGCAAGGTATGCAAGTATGCGCTGCAAACCATCCTATACTCCTCCGTACATATAATACACGTTTCCGTTACTTTGATTCAGTTAAGGCAAAAAAGTGTACTGTTCAATTTCTAATCATTCATCGGATTAATTACGAAAGAACGTAACATAGTAATTACAGTACATGTATATACATTATAGTCCAAAACACTGCTCACATGTTACTCACATACTTGGCATACATATGATTTATGTTTATACATTATTTCAATGTGAATATTTTATTAGTCAACTAAATTTAGCCAAGAGCAAAAAATCATGAAATCTATGTTTCATGAGGATGCTACGTACTTAGGCGTAAAAATATGTTTGTTTCAGGTTACCCGACCTAGCCTAAAAAATGTCCCGACCGTAGATTATTTTATTGACTTTGTCAGATATTTTTGTACCTTTTTCCAATAATAAAATGTTGTTTTGGATAAATATCCACTTCAAAACAATGTTTAAGGATATTTCTGATATGTTTTGAATATTCATTTAGTTTTAGAATCTTTAAGTTGACCACTTACCAAATAAAATAATAATCATAATAAAAATCCCTACCTACCTACCCTAATTTTTTGGAGCATAAAACCTGAAACAAACATTTTTTTTTTACGCCGTAACTACAGTAAAGAAAAGGTGGTTGTAATATTGGGATGAATTTTTAACTTAGTGCTGTGACTAATTTGTTTCATAGTTTCAATGTAGACCTTGACTTCCGCTTTACAGATACCATCTTTGCTCAACAGTGTGATTCAAAGGATTTCTGGAATATTTTAAATAAACCAACACTATTACAGCAATAATACTGTCTTCTTTTTGGAAAATTATTATGCCGTCCTGATTTATGGATGATTTGCTTGTACACGCGCACAAAATTACGGTGAAATATATATCTTACTAGTATATATTTAATGGGACTCCTGATCGTTGAACGCTTAGAGAAATTAATTTTTAATCAGACTACTTTAAATATATAGTGTACATTAAACCTCCAGTATTACCTAATTTAATTACGGGTACATACACTGGAAGCAGACAACATAGTGCTTTTCTGGACATACCGAAAACATGCACCATGTCTTAAGCAATTATTATTATGAAATCCGATCAGATAATAATTGTTTTAAAAAAATCCCTTGAATACTATGCCAGGAAGAATGCTTGTGAAACACGTGATTAAAATATCACATTTTATTGGTTATGTTGGACATAGCTCACTCTATTTTTCACAAATGTAAGGAGATAGCTTAGTATAACATTATGTAAATACAGATCATATGACAAAAACAAGAATTGCGATTGGTTGAAAAAGTACTGCTTATCATAGTGATCTATCTCCATTACTTACCTCAGTATAATGCTAAAATATTGCTGAAAGTTGTGGAGTAAGCTCAACATGTGACTGAGTAATAGTCTAACGGGAGTTTCAAATGCAAAACCAAGGACACCAAATGAAAGATCTCGGCGAGACAATTCCAATGATATATATAACTAAATATCTTCAAAAAGTAAGTTAGCTCTGTAGGACCATATTTTTCACAAATCACATTTCTCACACATGTGAAAAATAGGATCTCATTTTTCACAGGTGAGAAAAATAGGATCTCATTCATCACACATCGCAATCTCCTTCTTCACATTTTCTGTGAAATTTGTGATCGAGTCTAGTTTTTACATGAACTCAAATCATATTCTTCACACATGAAAAAAGTGTTCAAATTTTTTAATCATAATCCTATTTTTCACACTGTATGTGCCCGAAAAACAAACGGGGTGATTTACGGTTAGTACAGTATGCATGGTATGGTACGATATGGTACGGCACGGTACCAGATGGTTAAGTATGGTACGGCTTGGTATGGTATGGCATGGTATGGCGTTGCATGGCATGGTATGGCATGTACGGTATGGTTTGTAATGCTATGGTATGGAAATGTACGGTACGGTACGGTACAGTACAGTACGGTACATTGCGGTACGGTACTGTACGGTTAGGTACGTTATGGTTAGGTACGGTACGCTACGGTAAGGAACGATATGGTACTGTACGATACGATACGGGAGGTACGGTACGGTACGCTACTGTACTGTCCAAACGTACGTACTTAAATGTGCGGAGGTTCTAATAAGATCATTATATTACCGTCCGTGTAAACGTATATTCTAGTTCGGGCGGATATATGCATAGTTATGTTTGTTTTAATAATCCAAAACAGGACCTGTTTTTGTACGTACTTTCGGATGCGTGCATTGGTTAATACCCCAATAAAAAGGTGTACGTTCGTATGAACGTACGCATTTACATTTCTATCTCCTGATTAGACCGTACAAAATTATTGACAAACGATTAAGCGCGTGCACACATAAGTAGGCTTTAAATAGGGCTTAGTTTCTCATAGTGATGACAATACTGATGATGACGTTAAGAATAATGATAATAATGGTGCTGAATAAATAAATATTATGACGATTATCACGATGATCGTGATGACGATGGTTACGATAGTGACGATGGTGAAAAATGTGATCCGTACGCATACCCCCTTTTTGGCCAATCACATTATTCACACTTATAAATGTGATAAATGAGATCCTATTATTCACAGGCGTGTGAAAAATATGATTTGTGAAAAATATTATCCTACATAGATTACTATAAGACTCATGCGACGAAATTGAAGAATAAGACTGCGATGTGTAAGAATAAGATCTCACATTTTATACCAGAGAGAGAAAAATAAGAGTTGTAAAAAAATATGGTCCTACAAAGCACCATCAACATACATAGATGCTAATAAGGAATTGACAGAAATTAATAGTTTTGTTTAGTTTTCCACGAGATACAAAAGCACGCACACCTGTTATAGACGAACTATTTCATGCGGTTTACGAAAATTACGTAACCACAACTGTTTGCAGTTAACTCTGCGATGAAACAACTTTTTCTAGCAATATTATGAATCTGAAAATCTGATAATGTCATATCGTATACAATCATGAAAGCCCTAAACACTTTATTCATGCTGTAAGAAAAATCCCCGAATTAAGATCAAAATCGGTAGAAACGGCGAGAAATTAAGACGTTCCAATGCACGTTCCTTTCACAAGTTCTTTGGAATATCTGATCGACTTTGAGCTAGGAATGCATATTATAATGTTGTAGTGATAGATGAAAAGCGAATATTGTTTGTTCCAATACGGTTTCTTACTTAAAGCAACAGCGCTAAGGCTAAAATGGTGAAAACTGCAGCGGCAATCGCCACTTTGTTGTCTGACTTTGAATTTTTATCATATTTTACCAGATCGTTGTTTCTGACTGACAACTTGTTTCCCAGGAATGCTTATTATGTCTATCTATGTTTATGTCGCACAGCCGCTGAGAAAAAATATAGCAGTACTGAACTTGGCAATTCTAAGAACGATAAATCGCACAAAATGTGTATTCAAAATTAACGGTTTCTACTTTCATCTATTATATTTCATCAACTTTATTTATATGCATTGTAAAGAGCAACTTTTAACATATGCAATTAGTTGTGGTTTGGGACGAAAAAATTGTCACTGTTAAAACGTAATCGAAAACTACGCATACAACACGGTATTGTTACTGCTGTGACCGTTTCCGAACCAGAAATTATTGTTGTTTATAGTTATAGTGAAATCGATGGAAGCTGTGACGATGATTGATGGTGATGATGATGATGACGATGATGATGACGATGATGACGATGATGATAACTAGAATTGTCACATGAGTGACGGATTTACCCCCACAATATGGCCTTGTCACAAAATTATGGCATCCATTCGAAAGAAATGGACAGAGAGAATGCTTTAATTCGTGAATGGTCAACAGTGTATTTGGAAAAATTTAATTTCAATAGGAGCCATAACTCTGTCAACATTTAGTGGTTTGTAGCAAAGTTGAACTTGATCTGTATTTTATGATGTTACACCTATGTAACAAACATAATTTAAATATGTGAAGCATGATGAGTTATTGTCCATGTTTTTCGGGAATTTAAGTCCAAAAGGGGGGCCATAACTGTATCAAAATTTAATGGTCTGTAACCAAAGTCGAACTTGACCTGTATTTTATGATGCTACACATGTATACCAATAAATATTTAAATATATCAATCCATTGTTGAGTTATCGTCAGGAAACCATGTTTTTAGAAAATGTAAGTCAAATAAAGGGCCATAACTATGTCAAAATTTAGTGGTTTGTAACCAAAGTCGAACTTGACCCGTATTTTATGATGCTTCACATGTTAACCAATAATTATTTGAATATGTCAAGTCATTTTGAGTTATCGTCCGAAAATCATGTTTTTCGGGGATTTTAAGTCGAAAAGGGGCCATAACTCTGTCAAACTTTAGTGGTTTGTAACCAACATCGAACTTTACCTGTATTCTATAATGCTACAGATGTGTACCAAAAAGTATTTGAATATGTCAAGCCTTTCTTGAGTTATCATCCGCAAACCAAAAACCAACGGACTAACGGACCGACAGACCAACTGACCGACAAGCTCATTCCTATATACCCCCCCCCCCCAAACTTCGTTTGTGGGGGTATAATGATGATAATGAAGGTGACGATAGCAACACTGATGAGAAGTATGATTCTGATTATGGTAACGATAATGAGGGTGCTAACGATGCTGCTGCTGCTGTTGCTGCGGATAATGATAATAATAATGCTGTATTTGCTTCTGCTAGTGGTGCTGCTGCTGACGACGATGATGATGATTTTCTTTCTGCTGCTAATAATGACAATATTATGATTAGATCGCATTATAATACGCAGATTGAATACAGTACTATACAGAAGCATTTTACTGTCACAGTAAACATCTGGCGCGTTTTAGTACAAACAGCGGCACATGTATATATCTTAAGAAATTAAAGAAAACATTCCGTTGACCGCCTGTTATGTACAACACAGATAATCAATTTCAATCAGTTTAGAAAAGAAAATAAACATCGTCGTGGCTGCCACCCATCTGACTCAAGTCTGCGCACAAAACCTTGAAATTTAGTACGGCTCGATAAATAGAGATTCATTTAGAAATAAATTACATGTTAGAAAAGCCATTATTTATTTTAGATAGCAGAGTTTGTCAATCGTAAAATAACCACGATCGTGGGGACCTCACAAATTGGTACACGAATCTACATTACGCTGTCAATAGAGGTGGACACTTCGCCTAACATATCTGCCATTTTGTTCGCGAAACGACCCACTGCGCATGATAAAGGATTACGTCACTGAAGTCCTATTTAAATCTCGTAAAAATCGGAAATTAAACGAGATTGCGATGGCAATAAATAAAATTGCCAGTTTTTCAATTGAACACGATGGTCTGTCAGTGTTATTGGTTATGCAGGATTTCTTAAATTAATGATGTTAAATCAAACAAAAGAAAATGAAATATTTTGACATCTGTTACAATAGAACTGTACACTGTACTAACTTAAAGGTGTGTTGTAGCATTCCAGAGTGACGTTTACCATACATGTCTATTGCTTAAAATAAAACTCAACGTTATATTAAAAATCTACTTCACTTAACCATTAAGTTTGTTTTGTTTTTTTAATTTTAATCACCCAGTTCGCTCTTTGAATGGCATGATTGATTTTTGCTAACTTCTCTCAATTATAGTTTAGGCTAATTAAATATTGTACGAATCTGAAATCCAAGTTAACATCATCCTGTCGTGTGCTGTATGAAATTATGGATATCCACCTACAGACAACCCTTGTACAAACGGTCATGCCCAAAGGTATATTTCTCTGATGTTCGTCAGCATAAGTTTTGGTAAGTCTCAACTCTTGGTGTGTTTTTTTGTCGGAATTCATTTATGTTACAAATATATTTAGGAACATGTCCGTTAATAAAAAGAATCCCTACAATTTGTGAATGGTGCGAATGTCTGATGCGGAAAATTGGAACTTACAACGAAATGCGCCGAAGATCCCTCCCCACCACTATCTAAACACACACATACTCAGCCACCTCCACTAACATTCCCTCCCCCCTCCCCAACACCCCCACGTGTCCGCTAGTTAACACTTACCCTCGACTAGAGATGTGAGTAACGTAACGTTCGCAGCCTTGCGTCGTCCAGCGGGCAAGTTCATCCCCATTTTGTCCAGCTTCTCTCGTAAGGACCGTCCGCCATTTTTAGATTTCGCTCTGAAGAAAAACAACAATATAATATCTATGAACTAAAGTAACAAATGAAGAGGTTTAATATATTTTTATCAATCAAATTATTTTAATAAACATTTATTAAATGAATATTTAGTTATGTTAGTAGTATTTGTTTTCTTCTTCTATATATCCGTGTTTTCTTGTCAAATACATATTAATTAAGGACGTTTTAAAAACGTTTAAATATTTATGGGTCAAATGTGTCTAGTTACAAAAAGAGTCCATACACCATCCATTAGGGAAGACTGTATCAATTATTTTCTTATAATGAGCACTGCATTAAATACGCAAGCTGGAGTTGATATCGTAACGGTTAACACATTTGGCAAAATAAATCTTGGCAGTGCAATTGTAGCTTTATAAATCCATCTTCAAAAAACGTTCACCATCTTGTTCCCTTAACGCCCGTTTAAAAGGCTTTTTGTCGATCCCTGACAGTGGAGTTAATGTAGACCCTATGACGTATGACAGAGGAACGAAAACGAGGCGACAATCCTACAATCCGCTGCCTGGCTTGACAATAGCCTAGCGACGACGCAGGCGCAAATGCTAATTGTGCCACGCCCCCCGCGATTAATTACAGGGCACCAAAGTATAGGTCGGAGAGAAAAATGAGGTGTTAGTTTTGAAAAGGCGAAATACTCCACGTAATTCGTTTGGAATCCATTATGTCAAACGTTCTCATTGAATAGAAATTGATGGGATATCAGAAACCCGAAGCTATGCGCCCGACTTGCTCTGTATTTACTAGGAAAAACACGTACAAATTAAATAACAGTTGCGAATCTGTGTTTATAAAAAGCATTTCTCACTTTTGTGAATCATTCACAAAACGCGAAAGCCTGCAGCTTATGTAGAAATATATCGCTGCAACAAATGGATAAAATCCGCGATGTCCGTGGTAATTTCGCCCACGTTTATTGAAACAAGGATATACATTTTAAATATTAAAATGTACAAGATTATATTTCTTTTTAAATATTTGTATAAACCGGACATGCGTTATTTGGTTCACTACAAAGTGCTACAGCAACAGCCAGTGTGACAGTAGCACTATCAATTAATCAACAACTATGAATAACTTATTGAAACTAGCAAAATTGGCCAATGAAAATCAAAGCACACATGTAACGAGAGTTTTGATTGGTCAATATTTGAAGAAGAGAATTAGTTTAAGCTTGAGAATTTTCGTTGTCTTGCATGGGGCTTGTTGTCTGTATTAAATGAATATAGCAATCCACCAAGAAGGTTGATCTGTATTTTATTATCTCAGTACTGTTAAAATGTAAAATTTGTAAATACTTTACAGTTTCTGTGTAACCCTCTCTAAAATGCGTCAGTCAGGCATATCGTATGCTTCATTTTACTATTAAGTTTACCTTGTTAGTCCGATTTTTAAACTTTCATAACATTTTTAACAACCCAACAAACTAACAGTGAGATCACATTCTAAAACACAATTCTCGATTATCACATAACCCGTGTTATTAGGTCCCTCTCTTTCAAGTATCATGATCCATTCCTTAACCAAACAAGATACAATATCAAAAACTATCAAATATTAACATTTTAATAGAATCGACGTTTGTCCTAAAAGGAGCTGTTATAGACATTCTTAAAAACCCTCAAATATTGGACGTATTCGTTTGTTCAACGATCTGCTGTCATCTCAAACATTTAATGCATTGTAACCTCCGGACGCTTGAAAATTGACCATTGGACGCTTTCAAAACTGTCAAGAAGAAACACGATACAATAGGTGCTCCACAAAAAGAAACACGATACAATAGGTGCTCCACAGGACAAATCGGTCTCCTAGCGGGACGCAGTTACTGGAGTAGCTCGTTTCGTCGAAAAGAATAGGGTTAAAACAGAAGAAAATGTCATTCAGCATTATTCGCTGGATATATCGACGTGTATTTGTAACTGTGCAATGTTGCACCTATAATTGTCTTTCGGGCACACAATATTGCAATCTGACGCAAGCGTAGCCGGGAATTTCGCAAGTGGAGCGGATGATAATCGCACTTTTGTAGACTTGTTATTGTTATCACAATCTTCGTTACGAAAGTGTATTGGGTGTTAACGATTCCAAAATGATGCACGGCTGCAATTTCCTTAAGTAGAATTGCGTTAAAAACGCGACTCCTGCATTATTACAGCTAGCAGGCAAATTTACTTAAGTAGAATTACTTAAATACACTCATTTTGCAATCTAATTATGAAATGTGTTAAGAAAACACAAACACGCATGCCCGAACATATTGTTAACGTTTCCAACATTTTATCTTTTATCTAGTATAGTCCAACATACGCCTGGATCCTCTCAAATCGTGTTTCTAAAACAGCGACGCAATTGCGCAATCGGAACACCTCGCCTACGTCGTAAAACGTTAGATACATGCACATTGAACGCCATGACGTCGCGGCATTCCATTTGATGCGTTTAATCGGCTCTTATTTTAATTGTGTCGCAGATTTGGAATTAAGATACTGCGTGAACGGACAGGTGCCAAAAACCATAGACAAGTTGTGTGTTTTTTTTCTATTCGCGATATAACTGAATGCTCCTCTAGCGCTATTCGCGGTGGAATATTATCTGGAAATAACAACGATGATAAATCTTAAAATTATACGGCAATTACAAACTAAAATTTGTCTAACAGGTTTATAAACTGTGTGATCAGTTTAGAGATAACAAATTAATATGCGTTTAGGTTAACACGAAATTGCGTTTTCCATTTCAAGGACTTTGGTAAATTTCTTACACGATTAGTAAAGATGTATTATACGATTTTCTAGCGTTGTTGTTGTTGTTGTTCTTGTTGTTGTGCATGTGATGTTCGCTTGTATTTTAGGGCAATCGGTCACTTGTCTTATGTAAAGCATACATTCATACATTGCAAATTTAGTTACGAAGAATGTGATATATCACTATACTACTATTCAGCCATGTTGCAGATAAGTTTTTTAAACATATTTTTATCTGAACTTCTTCACTCATACAACATGAGAAACAAAACAGACAGAAAAAAATAACAGAAGAATTAGCAACACGTCAGAAGAAGTTGTCACAACCTTTAATAGATGTAAACGCTGTCTGAAAATGCAAGTATTTCATGCTCGTCCCAGCAACAGCATTACCCCGGTATGTCTTCCTAATTTACGTGTGTATGTACGATCTTAAAACAGTCATACTGGTATAAATGAAATAATAAAATTAAGTTCATAAGCATATATTTAAATTTTAGAAAGTTAAGAACACTCGCTGAAAACCGCACAACTAACAAATTTTTTTAACAAAAATGTTTTCGTCTGTTCAGCCAAAAACTGCAATATGTGCAGTGTATATACGCTGTCTCCAAATTTGTTTTAGGCTGCACAGCACTAATAAACGATGAAAATTTGTCACGCGTGTTGGTTTAGACAAACAAAAAGAATAAATGGGAGCAAATAAATTGCGAAGGATCAGGTTCGGTTATGGAGTATGACAATGGCCCTTGTCGGTTCAAGTCCTTTAAACCGCTGAAAGAAGTGTAAGGGTATCAAATTCAGCACCTTCGGAGACAAGGGTACTTCAGGAAGGGCGCTATTTGCACCTCTTAAGTCGCTACAAACAAGCTTGATCGTTTTATTACGGCCAAGTCGCGACGTCGCGTCTAAAAATATGCGGGCCTTCGCGCAATGAGTTATTTTTGTCGCGTGGCCGGTAATCGGCCACACTAATGAATGGTGAATAATAGTATTGTATTTAAAATTATTTTGACTTTCGATTATCATCAACGAAGATAAATTCAGGTAAACACATTCGGTTGCAGGTGGGTCGAATATCGAAAATGAGCAATAACATAATATACAGCCTGTGAAACGTATTCACTCAGCGTTTCAGAGTAAATTACGATTCATAATTTGGCCAAAAAAAAATAAGTCGTGTGTTTCGGGCAACGGTCTCAAAAAAAATTAGGTAGGGTCGGGATTGATTTTTTTTTGTTTTTTTGTTTAAGGACATATTCCGCTCAAAAAGCATTGAAAATTATCTTAAATCTGACGTATACAGATTTCACGAACTACAATCGTCGCTAAACACTTTAGGGTCGGGATATTGTTGCTAGGTAGAATCGGGTTTCCCGAATCACAGATATTCTGTTTTTGCCTTTCCAGGTAGATCCATCACGGCAAAAAACGTTTAACACTGCAAGTCCTGTGCATTTACTATCGGTTCAATGTCACCGTTTGTTAATTCAGGGTTTAAGTATTCAGCTATTAAAATTAATAAAAGCCATACACACAGTTTTTAACAACTTCGTGTCAATGAAAAGTCACCAAACATTTCGTGGATCTGAACTCCCGAATAGCGATTTCGCTGGTGACAATCACCTTCAATTAGCCGTTTAATATTATTTTAAACGGACCTTCTAATTTGACCCAAAGAATTAAGATTGTGGTGTAACTCTAGCCAAGATTTGACCCGGTTAAATTCTATCTACTAAAGGGAAAACAATTATTGTTAAAAGAAGACCGCATTCAAACTGTTTGTTTTTCAATATACAAACAGCGGAGCATATACAATACAATAGTAGAGCATATTCAGGTTTAAACAAAGTTTCCGTATGCCATGCATAAGCTTTCAATGATCACAATTATACATCTAGCTTTATAAGCAACAAACTATTATTGGTTTTTGCATTTTAAAGCTTCCTTTTTAAGTGTTAACTGATCACCACAGGTGTGAAATGATAACCTAAGATGTAAAAAGAGGTTCACAAGTGTGAAATAACATCCAAAGTGTGAACAGAGCGTCACAAGTGTGAACTGAACTTCATAAGCGTTAACTGATCCGTACAAGTGTGAACTGATAATCACGCAGGTGGTCTGACCTCTAGAAGTGACAACTGAATTTTGATCTGATCGTCGCAAGTCTGAACTGAACTTCACCGGTGTGAAATGACGTCATCTGAACATATTTGAGTTTATCTTTTTAAGACTCATAATAAGAGAAACTATAAAAGTCTGCACTGATTTTTTTTTACAAACTTATGTGAACTGATATCTTTACAAGAGTAAACTGACCCTTCACAAGTGTGATCTGATATCCTAAAGTGTCAAATAGCGTTCCCAAGTGTGCACTAATCTTCACAAGTGTGAACTGATCTCCCAAAAGTGTGAAATGGCAGTTACCTTCTGAGCACACCTCCGAGGAGCGACGCGTTGAGACATTCCGGCGGCGACAGGCGGCGCTGCACTTCCGCTACCGTCACCTTGTACTTGGACGTGGACGACAGGAGGGAGAGTCTGCCGGGAACCGAACAGAATACGTCCGTGGGGGAACTTCCGGTTAGCGACGACGTGATCATCAACTGTTTTCCGTTTTCTAACTTTGGGCGAATACCTGAAGTCATTATAAAATATTTTAAAGTCAATACCAAAAGGGTTGCACATAAACCAAAACGAAACTGCAGTATTAGTACCTAAGCTTCCAATAAGCATGCTACAGGTACAAGTGTGAAATGATCCTTGCCAGTGTCCCATGATTTTCCAAAGTGTGAAATGGTATCCCTAAGTGTGATGCCATCATTACCAATGTAAGTTTATCGTTTAACTAACAAGACATACACAAATTGAACTAAAGAATTGAATAAGTTTTTTAAAGTCCACTAACACCAATTAATGTTTTTATTTGTAATATTATTATGATTACTGCAGTACTTATTACACGCACGTTTACTGTATGCTGAATCATTTATGATAGTTACTTGCGAACAATACCGCGTTCTATTTAGAGCAATGCAGTAGGAACGGAAAGCAATTTTATTTTTAGAAAAATCTGACGTCATCAAATCTCTGCTTAACCTGATTAGTGTCAGTATCATCTAATCTGTTCCCGAGGGATTCGCCACTTTTAACACAAACGAAGCAGCAGATTTCATTTGAGACGCGACGTGTTCAATACTTCGAACAAACCGTGTACCGTTGGTTTTCGATTACCATCGGAACACGAGATATCATAATTCACATCGGGTCCCGTAATGGCAATATAATCAGCAATACAATTAATAGCCGGTCTAATGTTATTAATACAATCTTTGCATACCCTATTCAAAAGATTGAGTTACGTTAATAAACCTCTTGTGAGAATCTTGGTTCGCTATAAACTGATAATCATTTCGGATTCAATGACCAATGGTTTTCCGCGCACTAGCTTCCCCAACGATTCTCAGAATCGTTGTCAACCCTTTAAGACCCTCGTCTGGCAGCGATTAGAAAACTGTTTGTCTAGTGAGCGTGAGTCTGACAGATCGAATTAAACGCCGCTGACTTAAGATAATAATTTTCAGAAATAAGTGCAGCTCCTGTCGACAGACCGTGGTGTTCAAACGGAGATGCCAATTAGATCTCATTACATTTTAAATTGCTGGTAATACGAAGGCGCTGAGAGAGCTCACTGCCTCTTGCGGAGCGCCTATCATCGTTTGTAAATTATTAAGGGGGAAATTCTAGTATCCGCCGAATAATATTCTTGGGAAAGAATAACAAGCACAATCTGACAAATAAGGAAAGTACGCGATCGGGACAATGCGATTAACGCGCCTTGGTTGTACGCGAGAGGACGGGACTCGGTAAATCACTACTCGGGACAATTCAGGACTCGCAATCGATCGCAGTCAAGTGTTCTGATTCAATCAAGTCGGCACCTGAATCCGTTAAAACTAATTATGCAGATTCCGAACGATGTGATTAATGTGTCCAGTACCTGAATTATTATTGCTTTTGTTCTTCTCTTTTTGTTGATCTATAAAAGGCATTTGATCTGGATTGTGAACTAACAGTAATGAACGGTTACTATTAAAACCGCTGATTGATCACAAAAAAATGGTTACTTATTGATTTATCTTAAGAACGAAAACATTTGTTTTACATTTACAAGGCAATAATTTATATCACCAAATGGTTACAACGTGCCCTATATCCCTATGTTTTGATGTGTTCGCGATCATCATTTACGGGCTCCAATCGTCAAAAATTGATACAATATTACATATTATATTAAATATAACCAGATGGCACCACATTATCATAGATCCATATACTTTACATTTTCAAGACCACCATTTACGCATTACCTTCTTCGTAAGTATTCGGCCCTTGTCGTATCTCGACATAAGATACACCAAGTTTACTACTAAAATATACGAACCATGTCGACTGCTTACGAACAAATATTAATTCATGCAGGTCAAAAGTCTAGATTTGCGGACAATACATGAATTTTTATGTATATGTAATCAACACAATGAATGATTATCACCTGAATTTATTGCAGATGATACAATTTTGAAAAAAGTAGAGAATTTATATTAATTTACAGTAAAACGGTTTCATGTTTTATGTAAATGTGAGTGCAGCACTGTTTACTATAAAAGGTACAATTTCAAGTAAGGAATAATTAATAAAGTAATAATTAGCAATTATCTGTCCCCTTGGCATATTGATGCAATATTTATATAATAATAATTATTCAAACACAAATGAACTTGCACCACTACTTGTGGGAATTTTAAAATATCGATGAAATTTACGATCAATGTTTAGTGGATTGGTAGCCATTTGCAGACTTGATTTATCATCATTCATCAGTGAGTTTAATCGATTATGATTGGCAAACGCGCATATTTGACCATAATTATAGTCATTCACACGCATTATAAATGACTTAGTACTTTTGATGAATTTAAGCATATAGGTCGGCCCTTTGGATTTTTTTTCTGTATTTTTAGCCACATAGCTGGATAGCTAAACTGATACTATAGCACATGTATTAAATGTATATTCATGTTACATTTAATTACTTAAAATACTGACAGAGCATTTACAAACGAAACAAAACCGTTCTAGGAGTTATAACTTCTCCTTTAATGCTTTGCACAAACATTATTGTAAACCAAATGTATGCCCCCTAAAATAGTTGAAAATTAAAATAAATATTCACAGTGCCCAGCTGGCAAGAATCTCGACCCCTTCCGCAAAACGGAAATGAACCCCTATGAACCCTATTATGTTGACAAATGTATTTTCAATACTATTTTGTGTGCACCTGTTAAAATTTGCTCTGAGTTTCTGAATCAAAAAAGGCGTACTTATGGTCAGTTGAATGCCCGCAAAGTCATGTGTAATTCCAAATGTCAACACAACTGGTAAATAATCAAGTTAATGTATAATCCACTACCTGCAAAGTATGTGGCGTATAAATGAACAGGATATCAAAGATACTTTTTAACAAGCGGAAAAACAAATACCCGTATAATGCAGCCGTGTTTGTCGGCTTTCAAAGGGCCAGAAAGGATTAAAATCTGATGATGCGATATAAGAACGTAATATTTTAATGACAAATAAAATATCGATGTCGATTGAATGGTATTATAAAGTGATTGAGATCAAAATTTGTTTTGTTGACTTTTGTTCTTACTTTTAAAGTCAATATTTAACTAACAGAAACAAATAATGATACAAAGCCGCATGTGTTAACGTCCGGAGAAATGTATACGTGCATCTAGTAAAATCAAAGCATTTTTTCAGTCTTAAGACAACATGGAACACGGTTAAACACCGAGTGAGCTTAGAATAGGAAATGGAATAAAAAATGTAAAACGAATGGGATCATCCCATTATTAACTTTTGTAACTGGTGTACTCGTGCCCATTTCTTAAAGAAGACACCTGTACATTTGGTTATACTACACCTTTTTTCAAAATCACACGGCAAGAAAACTTTTACCTTACTATTATCTGTGCTTGCAATGTTTGTGGTAATACAATGGACAAAAATGTCAACAAGAATCTGTATGGCGTCCTTTTATTTCCGTTAAACAAAGGACACATTCAACAAGGCCAAGAACTTGTTAGCTGTCAAAGTACTGGAAAGAACATGAACATAAAATCATCAAAAGAGATACTTTTCTATTACCATTACATAAAAATTAATTGTTCTGGGCCAAATGTCACATGAAACGGTTAATATACAACTTGCGTTTAGTTTAGCAACACATGTACATGCGCATTGACAGGGTATAACACGGTTTCACTTCCAATGTGCGTAATTTCGTTTTCAGTTCGTCGCACACAGACATATTGACATTGTCTCTTGAAAATTCTATTAATACAGATATTTGAAATGACATAAGTTTTAGGGGCCAATATGAAATATATAAACAATATGCGGTGTTGACTACTGAAGAACGGCAAACTATCAAACACAATCCGCAGAGGTCTCACATAGACATTTGTACCTGTCTGGTGTCCTAGTTGCTGATTTTGGTCTTTAAGCAGGGCCTACATTGCCCTTTGCCAAATTAGACAATGGCTACAAATTTAAACTTTTGGATATAGAAATTTCAATTTGGACCTTTTCTTCATAATACCTTCTAAAATATCCAAATTGATTAGGATTTAACCGCAGTAAGGTAAATTTGTCTTAAGATTTGTTTGGACAGAAATCCTGCTTAGAAACGCACAATGTTTATAGGAATACAAACTACAAAACTGTATTTACATTTCAACAGTCGCATGCTCGACGGTTGTCAATGATTCAGCAAAATCAGTTACGATTGCCTTTGGCAAATCGTCTGGTGTTGTCATACAAGTAGCGCATACACAATTGTCTTGAGGCAGTGTTTTGGTCTGATCTGCTCTAAATATCATACGTTTTTGTATAAAACATAATGATGATTTCCGTTCCTTCGGGCAAATGTATATTGTTAACATTCTGCTCCAGGCCTTATTCGCAACATCTTGTTAAAACCAACCATCTTTTGACATTTCAAGTCTTCTATTCAGTGAGTGAAAGTGTATATGCAGTGAATGAAAGTAAACTATACATTTATATTATGTATTACGTAAATAAGGAAATGCTATGGATGTATAATTAAACAACCTGGGCGTAAAATGTTTTTGGTAAATAATCCAAATGTGATACTAGTGTTTATACTGAAAAGTGGGTCTACGTCGGTGGATTTAATGTTAGTATGAGTGAATAAAGAAATAAATAAAATACTTATTCTACCAGTTTTAATAATAATAATGCGTTCGATGACGATCATGAATAAATGTTCAATGCATTCACTGCAACCTATAAAAGAAATATATATGTTTTGATTTTGACATGTGGACGGAAGTTGATCCAATGTATATGTGCATCTTAACTGTAAAAAATACTTAATTATATTAAATTATTATCAAAAAGAATATATACGCGTTTGTTGGTGTTGTTTTATAACAAAAATGTGAATATGCTCATCTCAGAATAAACATCAAAAGATGCTGGAACTGTCTGCTGATTTAGTAAAATAATTAGAAGGATCTGTATAAAAGTCTTTTGTGCACAATCAGAACATAACGCATATACAAGTAGTTTACAACATTCCGAATAATTAATTGTTTGCTAAAATGTATTTAATGGAGTCCAAACTATTTCATATTTACGGTCAAAATCCATAAAACTGAACTTATTCGATGCTTAGTCACAACAATTATACCAAACTATGCTTCACATGTTATGAAATAGCGTGTATACAAGGAGGCGTTTCTAGTCCCTACCTTTTCTGATGACAGACTGGTTTTGGTCCATATACCCGCCCGAGTCATCCATGCTCTGAGAAAAATAAATACAATAAAATAAATACACATTTGGACGAAACTAAGCAACATATTGGTTTGAACATGGTAACATTGTAATCAAAAAAGTTTCATCGTAAAAAAATGGTTTGAAAATGAAGATAGCATTGTAATTGCAAAAGTTTAAATGCGTGTATTCATTCAATTCGGACTTTTGGATATTTCTTTCACATTACTTGGTTATATTTTAAAGTGTATTTATTGAAGTTCAGATCTTTGGGTTTTTTGTTGCATTTTAATAAATTTGGTGTTTAATCTATTTTTTTCTGGACGAAATGCATAATTATGGTTAACTTGTTTGTTTGTTTTGTTCATTTTCAACACCAAGTGTCGGTATGGAATATTTTGTAGAAGAAATTGGAAGATATTCTTGTAATTGTTGTTATCCTAACATATACAGCAATTATAAATATAGGGACCCTCGACGTTATTTTCAATATCACTAACTGGAACAAATACTACAACGTTTAAGCAGGCAAGGACCATAAATGTGTGTTTTTCTGATTGTTTCTGCAAGGTCTACGTTTAGATTTTAAACTGTATAGAATTTAAAATAATCATTTTCCTGACGCACATTTTAAAACAACAACAACAAAAGAACGAAAATGTAAGACCTAAACTGGCACAACGATGTAAATTTAGGAACTCAATATATTCAATCATTAATTGCAGTTGTTGCTAATATAAAAGACAGGCTTTTGTCTCCACACGTGCAAAATCAAGCCATTAAACGTTTTTATACTATTTTAATATTCAGTTCAACATCAATCATGTTAATGAAACGGAACAAAACGCTATTAACACGACAGTCATCCCTTACTGCGCATCATAAACAACATGTCACGTGATCAATTCAAAACGTTGCAATTTCAAGAAACACAAAGAACGTTGAACGTTGAATTTACGTTCAACGTCGAGGGCGTGATTTCAGCGGCGTGTTTGCTCACTGATTTGGAACGTCAAACATGTGCGAACGTCAGGAATGTGTACATTGCTGTTGTAACTATGGAAACGACGTATTTTATGTCATGAGCTTCTACGCGACAATCCATCTAAGCTAACGTTAAATGACAGGCTGTGTTAGCGTGAACTGAAGTTTTTATGTTACCGACTGAATGTGCGTGGCTTAAACAGAATGTAGGCAATACTGAAAAATATGATGTGTTTGCTTTGGTTAACTCAAACAAAATAGCAATGTAACTGCAATGAAATAAAGCACAACAAAATCAGAACACATATTTATTTTCACTAAATAGTTTGTATGATCTTATATATATATATATATATATATAACTACTAGAATGTGATATGAACTATGTCTTGGGTTTTGATCCTAAGCAACATTATTTAAAGTCGTGTTTAACATCACATGAAGGATTGATTGTTAGTACCAGTAGATTTATTTTATGTATTTGTTCCAGTGTATAAAACTTTTGAGGTACCCTTAAAACTATAATTCTGAAGCCATTACTATGTTTGGTTTATTTTCAATTAAATGACAACGCTAGGATACAGGCGACGATCAGAGCAAACTGAACAATTTAGCGACCGTTCAATGATATCTTCTCAACAAGTTAATTATAATAATAAATTCAGCCAGTAATTGACATAATCTGAAAACGTGTCCAATTGCTGCTTGAAGCAAAAAATATATTTCACAGATTCTTAGCAAACTCTAAATTATATTCTTCGGTGATGACAAGGTTTTAGCCAAGGGGCAAAACTCGCCTCAGGCTTATTTCGTCTACAAGAAGTAACACGAATTTGTGTCGCGATAATTATTTCAAAGACATTTCAATTAACGATAATTAAATCAATGAGAACGGCTCGAAAAGACTGCGGTGAAAAGGAACAAAACTAATAAAAGATTCGACGCCAACGTCCGTTCTTGAAAAAATGGGCTCTTTTAGCATACAAAGGGCAAGTGGTTATCAAAACAAACATCGTGTTCAAATGACGATTTATGGGAAATGAGCACATTAACTGATTTAATGATTCTGTCGATAATGGACGTGAAGAAATCCTCTGTGCTTGCAGTTTGAATATAGTTGACCATTAATAATATTAAGTGACAGTTATAAAATCTACAATTTCCTGATTAGTCTAGTTCATTTTATTTCGCTTTATGAAATCATAATCATCAGCGCACATATTCTTTGCGAATTTAAGTTCAATCTATATGTGTGTTAAAATGTAATGGCTTTTTGAACGTCTCAATTATGAACATTTAATTTCACCGGTGAGTAAGCTACCAACAGCAGTAAAGTTGGGGTAATCACCGCAGTATTTTATGGCGGGGGTTAAGATGATACAAAGTTGTACGGGTACAATAAATCAAGACGTTTAATGAGAAAGGGATGGAGACACATGGCTACTATAAACCGTGTTGTACAATTTCACCATTTTTAATTTTAGTGGATTTGGTCATTGTACTGATTTTTCGTTGGGGTGTTACATAGCAAGTGATTTGGTCTATTTACTATTAGACGTATATATTATCCTCGTTCGGTGTCAGTCGTTTATAGTTAATTACTTGGGTTATTCGTCATGTTTCAGTGGCTGTATGTAGTTAAATGTCAAGTATACGCAACACAAATGATGTTCCACTAGATGTAATGTTTTAAACATTACCTGGTATCGACTAAATTCTTAACCTACTACCACGAGGCATAAATTAATGGCAGTTTCTTTTACAAATTAGTCGAGCTTACGCTTAATATGTTTTGATATCCACATGTTTCGGTCTGGGAATGAATACATGTACTAGTAGGTAAAGATCAAGAGGGGAAGGGTGGAAAGCCGTCACCGGTTTTTGTTTGTTTTGTTTTTACATTTTCTAAATCCTAAGTTTTTGCTGCTAATTAAGGTTGAAAAACATAGTGTAGTCATTTAAGATTTGCAAAAATATATAGAATTTTCAAGACACTGGATACTTCTGTTTCGATCACCCAGATGGGGCAGCAGGGGGTGGGCGCAAAAAGGAAAAGTGTGCAGCACCCTGCTATTTCGCTCTAGATCTTTCCCTAGTACTAGTAACTATTTAAGCGAAACAGCTGCTTAAAGGAGCGTCTCTGTTCAGGAATATACTGATTTTGTTCTATTGCCTGCAGGTAAATATTTCTGTACGACATGTACATGTTCAAAGACTTCTGACATGACTTAAATGACTAGAGAAACATGCTGACGATTTCATGAAAGGACCTGTAACTTTCAGGTCACGTGAAACACCCATATGCCTTGTTAGAGGATCGTAATTTGTGAACTCAGGTCGGATTTCTTCGTTATAGTTTTCACCCAAATCGCCAACGCTGGGTGGGGGTCTTAAAAGGGGCAATTTTCGTTAGAATTCAAAGGGTAGGGTGCAGCCTATCGCCCGGTTAATCACTGTAATTTGGGTACGGTAGGGTGGCAGGTTTTACGGGTTACAGATGGATAGTGTTTTAAATGATAACGATTTTCATTAAAATTTTCGTTTCACAAACAAAGTGTTTAAAACGAAATGAATAATTTTAATACGAACACTTTCAGAGCTTCCTTTGATTTGGGACATAGCATTAATGAACTAATTTGAGAAAATTGGAAAAGGTCAGTTAAATATCTTATTGCGTTTTCGTGGATTAACATACAATTGGTAAAATCAAACAAAATGGAAAAAACATATTGCAGACGGCGCAATATTTTGCCAAAAAATATTTATTATTTAATATGTGTGCACGAAAATAAATAAATAAATAAATAAATTGTCGTCCATGCTATCATTTTCAGCAATTATTATTTAAACCATAATTAAATTGAACGTCTTTACATTTATGGAAATAGTTTTATCCATTAAAATTATTTCCATCCGTTTTCTATGAATGAATGCGTTGAAGGTCATATCATTTTACTCCCACTCTTTTCACACTTATAAGAAGTGCCTGCGGGTAGCTATCAAGGTCGCTCATTGTGTTGCAAATTCTTAAAATGCATATTATATATAATTCCCGAGGGTGAATTTGTCTGTTCCGTCGTACGTAGTATGAGCCGCGAACCATGACGTTTTGTGTTTGTTATAGTGTGCTGGTAAGTGCGTACATGAGCCGCGAACCATGACGTTTTGTGTTTGTTATAGTGTGCTGGTAAGTGCGTACATTTGTACATCGTGCTCGGCCTTGAACTTCATTTTAAAAAGTAAAGGTATTTGTATCAAACATTAATGGTTGTGAATTTGTGCTTTAACATTATTAAAGCAAATGATGTACTGCAGAATGACTTGAAACGGAGAAGTTTGGGTATAAAATGTATACAATTTTATACAAATTAATGTATTAAGGTATTTATATGAAAAAAAGAAGAACAAAATCGGACAAAAATTGGCTAAGATAGAGGAGTTTTCGTAAACAATCCCAGCAATTTTTCATGAAAGCAAGTTAATCTCAGTTATCGATAGTAACAAAGCAACTCATTAATGTTTTATAACAAAGGAGAATATAAACATTTAATAATGCTTTTCTTAAAAAATCCCCTTTTGCTGTAAAATTCCCCATCTGAAGGGCCCCACCACCTTTCCCCCTAGGGTGAAAAAAAACACTGAAAGGTATTTAGATATCGTGTCATAAAATGTTTGTGAAAATGTTGTGTGTTTACCTGGGTTCGGTATACAAATATTTGTATAAAAAACTGACTCTGAATATTTTCATTCAGTTTGTATAAACACGATTGTTTATACTATTTTTAGTGAATTATGAAGCATTACAAAAGCCACGTACTTGTTCTTTTTATGCAAATGAGAACAGGTTTTGTGCATTAAAAATGTTAGATAAGTAGATATACTTTAAGATTGACTTTTTTTTTTTTAAATTTGGGGACAAAAATATTTTTTATTCTATTATGGGGTCACTGTCTCCGTTTTATTAACATATAATAAAAGGATTTTAACATTCACTTGCGCCATTAAGCCGTTTTTCTTATTTCCTTTTGTTTCTTGTTTGTGTAATGTCGTTTCTCTTTGTGTTGATTTTTTTTAGATTGTGTTAATTAAAGTGTTAGTTATATTTCTAAAAAAAATAAAGAAAGAAAATCTAATAAGTAAAAGGATTTGCATTCGATCAGTATCCATCCGTACAAAGTCAGATGTATACAATGATTTAATCATACGGTTTTCATTTACATAAAGAAGCAATGAAAAAAGCTAATAAAGTTTATTTGAAGTTGAACAACAAATGGTTTGTATTTAAAATAAATGATTTTAACGTTATTGCACTTAAGGTATTACGAGTGTTGTTGCATTAAACACAAAAACAATGAAGTGTTTCGATTTAAATTTATTTATATTAAACAGAAAGACGTTTTAACTGCAACTGCAGTATTGCACGTATTATTTTTTAATCTTATTTACAACAACAACATTTCGAGGTAAATATAATTAGAAATGAACAAAGATTAATGTCACTCAAGAATTCATTCGCTAAACACAAAAACACGATTTCCTGAAGCCCGATCAGATTGGTTATCTTTATTATACATTTGTAGTTAAGAAATAAAACTCAG
Source organism: Congeria kusceri (assembly GCA_027627225.1). Taxonomy (NCBI): domain Eukaryota; kingdom Metazoa; phylum Mollusca; class Bivalvia; order Myida; family Dreissenidae; genus Congeria; species Congeria kusceri. The sequence continues at coordinate 50,950,661 of CM051032.1, read as the reverse complement.
CCAGTATCAAGGAGAACTGGGTACAGAAGTGAACAGGTCGACACTGGATACTTTGGATTTTGGAAATACCGGGTACAGATTTAGGCCTTTATTTGGATTTAAATCCGTTTTCTTTACAAGTGCAGTGATCATAATTGTGTGTGTAAAAAGGATGTCAGAAAAATTGTCAATAATGGGGATTATTTCATGACATTTGTAACGTGTTTGGTTATGTTAACAGTACCCTTTTGACATGTTGTTGTTAATGCTTAATAATATGATGTTGTTGTTGTTGTTGTTAAATTCAAGTGTTAATTGAAGACGTTCTGAATAACCAGGTAAAAATCAGACCTGTCATTGTCTTTCTTGACAGAAATTTCTACACAAAAAAGACAAATCATATTAATAAAATTAACAAATATAAAAGGAAACAAAACTTTAAATAACACAAATCAGAATTTTAATAGGAAGCAAAATCAAATTACATAAAAAAATTCCCATTTTAATATGCAATATTGAAAGCACATTATTTCCTACCTGTCCGCTGTCGTCCATCATGTTTCCAGCATGTAGGGACAGCATGCTCGGGTCCGTCTCCCCGTATCCGATAGAGAGCGGCGCCCGGGGGACCAGCAGGTCGGCGCGCCCCATGCCGCCATACTCGTTCCGGTTCCTGTCGTGCGGTTGCAGGCCGCCGCAGGTCATGTTGTGAAGGTCATCGCGGTGTCGCAGGACATTCCGGTCCTGCAGCTGGTGGTAGTGTTGCTGCGGCGCCTGGAAGCCGCCCAGGTGCGAGTATGGGTCGTTCACGTGATGGTGGAAGTCCATCGTCTGCTGGGAGATCGGGTTGTAGGGCGGCGGGAAGTAGGGAGGCTGGAAATCGGAAGTGGGTGTGTGTGAGAGGCGTGGTGCCGGCGGGAACGACCCCGCGGTCGACACCGTCGCCACGAGCTGCCCGAGTCCCGCGTGCGAACCCAACACATCCCGTCGTTCCTAAAAGCACAAATAGTTCAATCCGATTATAATAACTTCTAGCATAGGCTTAAGCTACCCTTTTGGAGCTACGCAACACACTCCCGTACAATATCGTGCACTTAAGTCACGTTGACAAATCGTATGACTAATAATAATTGTCTTTCTATTTTTCAAGTTTAACACTGCTAATGCTCATTCAATATCATATGATATTACATAATTTCACTCTCGTAAATACACACAAATGACATCCAACACACCAAACGCCGAACTAATGGTGAACTTGAACCCACCAGAAAATATCTTAAAGCTTAACAAAAGACAGACAAACAAATTTTTATAGCACAATGTATACATTTTGCAAAACGCGTCCACGTCTGACGCTCAACTGTGTCTTATTGTGAAGTTTCGTCTGATAAAGTGAAGAGAATAGTACCCCACGGCAATATGAACGCCGACGAGTTCTCTCGACGACCGGCGTGTCTTATATGCCCGGCGGCGGTATTTTACGTTAATTAAGCTAAAAGGACGGTCTCTGGATAATAAATAAATAAAAAAAAGTCCATTCCATTCTTTTCGCGTTTAATATTTTCAATTATTCGCTCCATTGTCTAGTGTGTTTTTTCATCAAGTACATGTATATAAGTATATAGCTGTACATGTATATAAGTATATATACAAGCTATACAAGCTAATTGGATTACATGAGTAAAACATAAAACTATACAATAATTTACATTAACCATTAATTTAGGTTTGCTATGAATAATAAAAGCAATACACTAATAACAACACCACCAATAATATTATTAAACATTATTAAAACAATAAAACAACAATAAACTACAATAACAGCTATCGCTGCCTGTAATGTATTAGTATACCACTACCATGAACAACACCACTACCACCTCTTTACTTCTGTACTACAACTTCTATTTGACTCATACGACCACCACCACTGCCACCACCATTCCTGCTCCCATAACTACTATTGCTAATGCAGCTGTGTTAATATAAATAATACGTTATAAATACATGTTGATCAAATAAATGTCATTTATTCAATTTCACCTCGGAATTCGGCTCCGTCGTATTGCCGTTCTGATCTACAAAACCATAAGCCGTCGGCATGTTTTCGCGTTTCAAATAAAAGCTCGGTGAAACCCGATCCAATTCTGTGAGTACCCCGGATCCTGTCTTCACCACCCCGTTTTCTATTCCAATATTTTCGTCCACAGACTGTACCGACTCGAGTGGACTTGAGCAAATACCGGGGCTTAACTCCGTCGACATATCGATTTCTGGGGTATGCTTCTATCGCCAGAGGGTTGAACCACGCCGAATGAAATCCGCCAATCACAAGCTCGAAGGCGAATGCTTTCCACCGATGTTAACTAATGCTTTAATTCCTGTTGTTTTTCTTTTAGCTCAAATCCATTTTGCTTTCAAGTTTCACAACACTGTCAATACTAGATTTATCACCAAATGACGATTTTAAAGCACTTAGTAATTTTGGTAATAAGGTTCATTTTGATAATTAACATGTATTTTTTTACGAAATATGTATATCCGCAATATGTTATATATGTCACTCAAACAAACAACAACAACAACCACAGTTTACTCAGTATACAAATCCAAAAAACGTTAGACACTGATGTTAAATCGCCAGAAGCTATATGACCGTATACAACCTGGAGCTATGTTCTATTTCTGATTACAGTGGGGCGGGCATTCACGCTTCGGTGACCCGACAGCGCGCGAGAATGTGTCGTATTGGTTGGCGACATTTGACATTCTCATGCCGCAGTCTTCGGAGCGTATCGGATTTGAATGGCGGTTAACGGTTAATGGAATTAGTGTTACTCAAGTCATTGAGCAAATGTTGGTCGCAAAAAAGAGCAACACGAAGTATTTTATCTGATTACAGACGAGGATGTTAACGAAAGATGTTAATAAATATATGCATTCATTGCTAATGATTAATAATAAATTGAACGTTCCTTCTTTGAAGATCCAGTATTACGTACTGGGAAAATATCCCGTTATCTTGTTTTAGTATTGAATGTCACGTAATGTTAATATACAATACACAGCAGTATATATCACATTTACATCTATACTCCTTATACAATTCCAGCAGCGCTTTAGTTCGAAATTACTAATATTGTTTCATATTCATATAGCAATAATAATAGTTTATACTGAATGCAAATGTAAAATTACTAATAAAACAAAAACAGAGTACAAACGTTTAAACCACCAAATTAATCAATATTATCAAAATTGTAATCAACTTAAAGTGAGCGAAGAATATTGTCTAAAACATTTACATTTTAAGCAGACGCTAATACAAATGGCGTGTCAATAGAATGTTTTAAAAAAAAAAATAAGAATATAGACTTCCCTTCCATTTTATTTGAGTCTTTAGCAGTTGTTTGTAAGTAATTGCATAAATTACATTTTTATTTGATAGTAGCCCAAATCCGGCGACAAAAAGCCTACACACTAGTGTTATTGTTTCTGCTAGACAAAATTCCCCAAAACAATAATGCAACGGAATTCAAAACAATCCTATAAATGTTACAGGAAGGCGATAATTTATTGACTGGCCGATTATATATGAGGTGCTAAGAAGAAAATAGCAAGCAATTCAAAAGACAAAATATGCTCCGGAATTCTTGTTATCCGAACAATACGTCTACAAATTACGCTACAATAGCGCGCATTGTGTGACATCGCGGAGTTAAACCCATAAAAGAATAAAGGTGAAAGTATTAAAGCTCTTCCATCAATGCCGGGAGATTTGGTGATTGAGAATTTATTAGACACTGTGTAAATAAAATCAAAGCCTCCCGTTTCAGGTATTTTATAACAAAAGTAAACATTATGACACAATATTGGAGTAATCCGTTTTTGACTTTATATTAATCTAATTAACATGAAAGTCATGAATGTCAGGGCAAATAGCATACAGCCATGGCAGTGTGGCGTTTTATCATTCAAAATAGATATAAACTAATTATACTATCGTTATCATCACTACCTGCAATGCCTATCTCTATCAAAATGTTAAAACAAAAGTCGAACAAGTTTAACATAGAACAGAACAGGGCTGAATTTTATTACACATAAACTTAACAATTTCTAATAATTGACGTATCAATTTTACAATATACAAAATAGTAAGTGGTAATTTGCACAACAAACACTAAATATTTCTTCTGTTGGGCAGACTTTTAAATATTATAGATCTATATGGATCGAATGTATGCTATCAAAATAACACACTGAAAACAGTACATCTATCTAAATAACAATATTAAACTGTTTGGTTGGTCATCTGAAGCACAAACATATAAACAAAAAAGTGTACGAAAACACTACCAACTACAATATACAGTACACTATACAATATTCAACCGTGAAAGAATCTGCACCACATTAATGGCACATATTTAGGGGTTTTCTTTGTAATATGTTAGTCATCATAAATGAATACCGGTATAAGCGTTGTTGTCGATGATGCTAGTGTTTTCGATTATAGAACTTATATAGCCGATGAAAGTGTCACACATATAATTATATTGAAATGGTTACGATGACGATGATGATGATGATGATGACGACGATGATGATGATGATGATGATGACGACGACGACGAGGATAATGATAATGACGACGACGATGACGATGATGTTGATAAAGACGACGATGACGACGATGACGACAAAGATAAAGAAAAAGATGATTATCATGATACTCATTATGACGCCAAAGAAGAAGAAGACGATGATAATACCTTTGGTATTTTAGTACTCGTTGATGACAATAGATGATGATGATGACGACTATGATGATGATGGTCATGATGATGATCATGATCATAATGATAACGACGACGATGACAATGTAAAAGAAGAAATTTATGCTAAATATATAAGTTCGATATCGACCAAGATGTTTACAATTATTGTGACAATAATGATGATGACTGATTATTATTATGATGATGACGCCGTTGTCAAAATCTATTCAAACATAATTATTAATTTTTATCAGCGTGATAATTTAATCCTACACCTACGCAAAGCTTCCCCTTCCCCATGCAGCGCCGTCTTAGAATTTCACGAACCGTGAGAACGCATCCTTCTGAGCACGCAGCATGTAATACAACGCAACCAAACACCCCGCTGAATTAGTCTGTGAAAGAGGCCCTATACATGAGAGTTTAATTACGGAGTTTCAAGTGTCTTAAGACACCCAATTAACAGAATCGAGTGGTATTAATTCGAAGACTTAAAGCCTCGTTTGATGGTGGGGAACTTTTATTTCTGTTTTAAGGCCCGTGTAATACGCTTACGTAATGACTGGTCGTAGAGTAAATCTTAATTGGTATTAATTTATTCGAGATAAATCTTTACAACTTTGATGCGAAATGTGCATATGTTTGCTGTTCGTAGAAATCATCATATGTAATTGCAGTTCTTCAAAATTTAATATGTCTGTATGTCTTTTTACGTGCCAGTAGTTATTAAGAAGTGGCACTGAAGTAAACTACTCATGTGCTGACAAAGCCCAGTGACACCCAAAATTGTTGTCGCTAAAAGTACGTTGGTTGAATGTCTGCTATATTATAGGAAACAATAAGAACAGGAATAATACATTGACAATCTTACGCACTTTATGGTCTTGCTAGAAAATAATACTAATAATAAATTATTAACAATAATCGCTGTATTTTCGACTAAGTAAGTAACATCGACCATTTAATTTTTTTTATAAATTCGACAGATTTAAAATGTATATTTTGAGGAGCAAAATCAGTAAACGAAAAAAAACGTCTCTGATATATGTGTACATGCTTTCTTTAATATTAGTAACAATAAATGAAATTGACTTCATAAGTTATACTATTTAGAACACGTACAGAACTTTGAAGATTTCCAAGCGCTTCAAGCGCTGTGAAGTTACAGGGTTATTACTTTTTTGTAAAAATGATTGTCTGTTACTAGTTGCCATGACAACCTGCGTTAAACAGAACCTCATATACATGTTCACGAGGCCACCTCCGAGATATTTCCGTTAGTTTTCACTTTGGGTTCAATCGAGACAAAAGTATAATTTATTTCCTTTTTCAAACCCTCAAGAGACATTTAGTCACTAAATGAGATTGGGAGTCATCTATTTTCCTTATAACATCTCGTGTTACGTGGAACGGAGGCAGTTTAAATCAACTGTTCCCAACTTTCACTATTCTAAGAGGGAGACTTAAAAATTTGGCGACCGCGCACTTAAGAATACACGAGTCTTTGCATACAGCTCTTTGCAGTAACGCGTTCATTTATGTCAGTTATTATTACATTGACTAATAATTTGCAATCATCTGCACATGCAGATTATGTGCAGATTAAGTGTTAGTTTTTTGCTGTTGAAGTACGTTTTTCTTAAGGTTTTTTAAGACGCTGATACTAGTTGTATAGTAGTGTTTTGGTAACATCATCTCTATGCGTTTTAATTCAAAGGTACAATAACGATTGGTACTGGATGCGGTTATTTTAACCTTGATTTTGTATTGTGTAATATAAAAGCACACCATTTGAATAAATGTCGTAACTGACATAAAATGGATGAGATTAAAATTAATAATCGTTATTGTAATGTCTAGGAAGGAAACATTGAAAGCCTGCTTTATAATATATATGTACATAAACCTATATATACAGTAGTATATCTTTACCCTTGTTCTCCTTTTTTTTTATAACACAAAAGTATTGCCGATAAATAAATGAACACCGATTCAGATGTTCTAATGCATTCATTTCAACAGGCGGCAGCGACTTTTCCAGGGGTCTGAAGATCAGGCAATCACCGTCAGTTCCTGGCAATGATGTGAGATTGTCCGTAAATGTGAGAAAGTAAGCGACCATAAATGCCCCAAACCTAATGTCTGTCTGGGAAATGGACCCCTTGCCCGAGAGTCGAGAAACCGAGTAACGAAAGTCAATTCCCTGTCGTAAAAGAAGAATGCGAATGAATTGAAAAAAGTCTTCTGCCTTTGTTATAGAAACAGAAATTCTAAAACCAAATGTTCAGGATATTTTTGTCCATTTTTTTGTCTGTATGGAATTTACAAAATGATAATGTCTGTATATACGCCTACCGGTACGGCTCACATTGGCATTATAAAAATGATAATGTCTGTCTATACGCCTACCGGTACGGATCACATTGGCATTATAAAAATAATATGTCTGTCTATACGCCTACCGGTACGGATCACATTGGCATTATAAAAAAATAAAAAATAAATGACAATGTCTGTCTATACGCCTACCGGCACGGATCACATTGGCATTATAAAAATGAGAATGTCTGTCTATACGCCTACCGGTACGGATCACATTGGCATTATACGCCTACCGGTACGGATCACATTGGCATTATACGCCTACCGGTACGGCTCACATTGGCATTATACGCCTACCGGTACGGCTCACATTGGCATTATACGCCTACCGGCACGGCTCACATTGGCATTATAAAAATTCTCTCTACTTGAAGGGACTTGATCACAAACTTTTGTAATTTCAAACTTCTCGAAAATTCGATTCCTTGGAACAACATAAACTAAGGTATAATACATAATTTTTAAAATCTGGAATCATCATCATCAATAACAACAACAAACACGATTTATTTCCCACACGAATAAACAGAATATTCTAACATGACTCGCGCAAAATTTCCGTTGTTAAATTGCAAATAAACAACTCAAAAAGTTCCGAAACTGTAAAATATAGTTCGAGTTGTAATTGCACAATATGTTGTCTGGTCAAGTTAGAATCGAAATAATTTTCACTTTTTCATTGTTTATCTGTAAATAAACAACGATTTTTCGTTCTGATGCGTTGTTTATTTACAAATAAACAACTGGAAATCGAAAATTATTTCTTAAACACATAATGGCTTACATTCAACTTAATAGCAATCCCTTTTATAGTCTTGGCAATAATCTAAAAATTTTCTATAGCTAAGTCCCTTTAGTAAGAACCTTTAACCTGTATATTCGCGTTGAAAATGAGTTTGACTATATCTGCAATGTATATCAGATGAGTCATTCTTTAAAAATGTCTAATTTTCTTGTTTTCGATTACGGTCCATGCGACCTATTGATGAACGAGATTGTGGACCGAGTCGACAGCGCTGGTGTGGTTTCGATTTCTACTTGACCACTCCATTACGTCACTATGTAATGAAGTAGACACGTTGGCGACATTTGTTACAACAAATAATTTTCGGAAATTAATTGACTGAACGCACATATATGTTAGGAATTTACGACGTTGAGATTAAACGATTAAACAGGTTAAAATAGTTTGAAGTGCTGTGATAAATATAATTATGTAGTATGTCTACCCGTTTAAATAGATTGAGTAAATGCATACATGTAAACTAATGAAAAATACCCATGTAAGAATACTTTTTTTTCTCTGTAGGTCAAGTGAAAACTAAACTTCCCAGAATTTCAAAATAGGCCATTTATACTTTTTTTTTGTAAGAGTTGTCTCCCATCGTCGGAATGGCAAGCGAAAATACATGAAATTATATATTGTTATTTACTATTTAGCTTATCTCGTTTACAGCAGTCAGAACGAAAAAAAGTGTACATAAATTTATCACCGAAGAAGGTATGGGGCTATATTTTCAATCACAGCAGACTCCAACACTTTTCAGAATGGTTAATGACGTCAGAGTGAATGAATAATGACGTTAAACGATGCTTGCACAAGTTAAAGTTCACCGAGGGGAATAAGAGAAAATGATTTTAGCTGTCGATAGCAGCAAACGAGTATTTCCTAGTAAAATTGTATGAAAATGTTGATTTTAGTATAAGATCGTATTTAATTCATGAGTGATTACAGCAAAATATTGTACTAAATTTTGTAAGAAATATAGTATATAGCCACTTAGGAAATAAAGTTCTTCAATCTTATACCGAAATCAACATTACTCTGGATATATATACCTTCATATTTACACCGTAAAATTTATAAGCATATGTTTATAGCGACAGATGCATCTTATGCTATAAAATATGAGTTATTCAAGAAGAGATTTAAAAGTGGAGGTATACTTACACTTAAACCAGAACATTCTGCATTTTCAAACGGAAATAAAAGACTAGGGGTCATATTCCAGAAACATCTGAAGTATATCTGAAACTATTATCGCTTCCAATTTTTGTACGGTAATATTTGTAAACTATAAATAATTTAATGATTCCAATTACATTTAAGTAAATAGTAGTTAATAATAAGTTGATAATTAGTGAAAATTTAGCAGAATTTCATCTATACATGGAAATAAAATGCCAAAGAAAAATGACGAGTTTAAGGCTAAGGATAAGATTTCACTTAAGATGTTTCTGGAATATGACCCCAGGTAATAAACCTAACAGTTTATGTTCAATGTGAGCTAGTGTTGACACTGTTCCTACATTACTGTCATTTTAAACAAATAGTTATCGTTCTTACTGAAACGCATAATTTGAAATGCTCATTGAATTAAAGGGACCATGTCAACGAAGAAGAGGTCTCATATATATAGGAATAAAAAGATATAAAATTAAAATAGTATAGTTACATTATGAGATAAAAATAGTCAACAAAAATGTACACAGAGTCAAAACCATGGTTATACAAATGACTCTCAATTCTGACGTCAATATGTAAACAAAAAGTGCTGTGATAAATATAATGATGTAGTATGTCTACCCGTTTAAATAGATTGAATAAGTGCATACATGTAAACTAATGAAAAATGCCCATGTAAGAATACTTTTTTTTCTCTGTAGGTCAAGTGAAAACTAAACTTCCCAGAATTTCAAAATAGGCCATTTAGACTTTTTTTTGTAAGAGTTGTCTCCCATCGTCGGAATGGCAAGCGAAAATACATGAAATTATATATTGTTATTTACTATTTAGCTTATCTCGTTTACAGCAGTCAGAACGAAAAAAAGTGTATATAAATTGATCACCGAAGAAGGTATGGGGCTATATTTTCAATCACAGCAGACTCCAACACTTTTCAGAATGGTTAATGACGTCAGAGTGAATGAATAATTACGTTAAACGATGCTTGCACAAGTTAAAGTTCACCGAGGGGAATAAGAGAAAATGATTTTAGCTGTCGATAGTAGCAAACGAGTATTTCCTAGTAAAATTGTATGAAAATGTTGATTTTAGTATAAGATCGTATTTAATTCATGAGTGATTACAGCAAAATATTGTACTAAATTTTGTAAGAAATATAGTATATGACCACTTAGGAAATAAAGTTCTTCAATCTTGTACCGAAATCAACATTACTCTGGATATATATACCTTCATATTTACACCGTAAACGGAAATAAAAGACTATGGGTCATATTCCAGAAACATCAGAAGTGTATCTGAAACTATTAGCCAAAATTAAAAGATTTTTTGACAATGCGCGTACACTTTTTACAATATGTGTAAATTACTTGTACCATTTGTGTGTGTCAGTATTAATATCTTATTTCAGAAGTTTACTGATTACCCCCTTGAGGCCCATTTCATACAAATAGTCCCTTTAAGTTATGTCCCATTTCATACAAATAGTCCCGTTAAGTTATGTCCCATTTCATACAAATAGTCCCTTTAAGTTATGTCCTCAACATTATCATTGTGGCTGCAAGTGTTCAATCATGTGAACACCATGAAAAGTACACTTCAACGTCTCCGAAGTTTAGATGTCCACGAAAACCATTCATCCGTTTTTTTTTTCACGCTTTTGTAGCGGACTGATGTGTTTACGTCACAATACCAGTTGGCGTCATCTTTTGATGTAGTGGTTAATCTTATTTTGATAAAAGTCTAAAATATCTAAAGCTATAGTCATAGTGGGCAAAGCAAATATAGGTCTAAACAAGTTTATATCAATCTTTCACGCAGAAAACCAACAACCCTACAAAAAGCTCACCAGAAACAAAAATCATAAACCACACACAAGACAGTAAAAAAGTTCTTGCTAATTGATGCTTCCCTGGACATTAGCATTATTAGTTAATGAGCTGAGAATGAAACATATTAAACAAAGGAACTGCCGTGCTATTTGTCAGGGTGTATGCAAAAGTTTGTCAACTGATGAATATTGTGTCACCGTCTGTAAGCCAGCAAATAATGACCATCCCGCGCTAAATAATGAGCACGAATCGCCAAATCTTTTACACACCCTCACCATTTGTCCAGACGCTTGATTGTTTACATTGATCAAGCGTTTGTCGTGTCAGAGTGTTGTGTGACCTCTAAAAACGTACCAGACGAAAAAATGGCGGACTCATTAGGTAAACATCGTGTACGAAATGTAAGATGACTATTTATTTACGCGCCTTCATTATTTATTTGCTGAGAAATGCAGTGTGGATATTGTGGGAGCAAAATATTGTGTTAATCAGTGTCAAAACACTAATGACACAAATTAAGAGACATATGTTAATTAGATTCAGATTTGTAAAGTGGTCACGTGGTCAAAATGCAGACGACAAACAGTTCATTAATCACAACACAGTATGTGTCAGGAACTTGCATTCTGTAATGATGATTAGTCATTATTTGTTACTTAATGCTTAATGTTTCGTGAATACATTAAATAAGATACATACTTGAGATAATGAAAATTAAATATGAACCCACATTTAAACTACTAGTATTTAGCGGAAGATCATGCAATACGTATTTCAAAAGGGGAACTGTTTTGACAACATCCTCTTTTATGTTAGCACACATGATAATCTTGTCACTTTTGTAAATTATTTCTATGTTGTTGCTTTTTTACACCTGTTTATTCAGAAATTAGATTATTTTAAATAACCACACAACGTGTTAAAATACGAAGTCATGACATCAGTATAAACTACATTTGTTTGTTTTTAACGAATGCCAGAATACAGGAGTTCTTTAGATTAACCGTCTTGTTCCAAACATAAAAAGGATAAACATATGCCATCTGATTACACTTAGTTTCATACTACATTACTGATGACCTTGATAGTGCTAGGATACTTGTGTCTTTCTATTGTCACATCTTAAAACACTTGCTAGATGCTTATTTTCATATAAGCCGGTGTATAAATCATGATCAGTCAAGAGTATAGATAAATGTATATAAATGTTTGTTCGTTTGTTCGGATTTGTCGCCGTGTTTAACAGTATTTTAGTAATATAACGGCGGTCAGTTAACCTACTCACACTTTTCCTGGGCAAGCTTAACCGATCTGAGCGGTTTACCAGTACTAAGTGCACATACTTACGCCAGTAACTGACAACTGCCCTACATGAATCAGAGGTAGGGTAAGAATGGCCGTAGGAATAATTTCATGACCAATCCCCACACAAGTTATGTGACCGGGCTGGGGTTCGAACTCACGATCCCCCGATTTACAGTCCAGCGCGCTACTGACTGAGCTAGCCGGGCCCGGCGGTATAGATAAATGACTTTTTTCTCCAAATAATTTCGCTTAACAAATACTAGTAAGTAGTGTAACTCTTCTGAAGCAAAAGACATCGTTACATTTAAAGTAGCGCATTTTTAATTGCATATTCTGTGCTTAAGACGTTAACACGGGATTGTCGAGAACCGGCCGTTTAAAGAAGAAAATAGTTTCAGAATCTCTACAAGAATCCCGGTGAAATGATGTTTACATATGGTTTAGAACGCATGTTTAAGAAGTAGAATTTCATTTTTATAAAAGTTTGCAGTCAACGAAATTAGCGTTTCATTTTTTGGAACAGAACTGGCATGATACAAAATATGCATGCTATCAACAGTTTGATCACTGAATGTTTCGTACAATTTATAAACGGATACAATTAACTAGAAATTCTAAAAGCACTGCTAAACGAAATGCGAACTACTGAATGGATGTAGGATTTTAAGTGCACATATGACATCATACACCAAATAATACGGTCAATGGTCAATAGCATACCTCAGATCTGTACACGGTGTAGAAAACATAAATGAAAATAGTATGTGTTTCATGCCAACGAAAAAGTATAATATAACGGTACATTTTCCAATAAACATTAGATATTTAGAACAGGATCAACATACTGTGTTTAAATGTATATAACCTAATAAATGTACAAAAATATAAGTTGTATCTTCATGCGTATTGATTAATAAATGTACAAAAACATAAGTTGTATTTTAATGCATATTTACGTTATAAATGTACAAAAGTATTTTAATGTCATTCAATTAATAATTGTACAAAACTATGCTTCACAAATATTGACCGCATTTACAATAAAGAATAACACTCGGGCAGGAAACATTTTACATGGTACAATTCTGTTTTTACTTCAAAATCAAGTATATTGAACAATGTTAATAATTTCAATTTGTAGATTTTTTTAATCATTCATGTTTTTCTATCTATCCTATACCTATTCATGATGGAGTTGACAGATGTTCAGTTCAGTTTCTTTTACAAATGTTGAGTCAATATTTCTAACTACTTAAGCAAAGTACGAACAAACCAAAATGTGCATGCATACAGTAATATGGCAAGGTTATGTCATCACTTACACCAAACTTATTTTACAAAAAATATTTGAAGAAAACTAATTTTAATCACTATTTGATTTCGCAGTATACCAAGCAGTTTCCGAAAGAAATATTTAAAATATCCAAACATATATTATATAACATAATATGATAGGTCTATGAAATATTACAAACATATTTTTATTTATATCGTTGTTGTTCGTGTTACTTGTATTGTTATTACGTATTGAAATTATTATTATTATTAATATTATTATTATTATTTTATTAGGAGTAGAAAATTATCGACATACACATATCGTTTTGAAATGTCTTAAAATACCGTAGGAATGGATATGTCAATGGGGCGTGGCCACAACAATGACAATGTCACCTGCTTGACCTAGTTTCGTTAAAACGCCTAGGGCTATACGATGAATATTTATTAGTAAATTTTGTTTGAAAGTTAATCGATGTAAGGGAGACGTTTAAAATCACACACGCTCGTGTGTATCCTCGGGCATTTTGTTTAATTTTTGTTGAAATTTAAATTAATTTTACAAAATAAATCAGAACTATTAAATACTATTTGCCGGTAGACTTAATTTGTTCGCTACACGCTTAACTGCGGTATGCGCATTTTTGCGCATTTGATATACCGTTCACTAAGCGTACATTTACTCGCAAAAATATATTTATAAATTAACCGTTTATATTCAATGTAAAATTATTGTTCTATGTTACAATACCAAGAAATCTGTTAATGCCGTTTTTCTAATCAAACAGAACATTGCTGCCCAGCTAATCAAATTTATAAATTTAATATAAGTAAATCGAACAACACCTGCAAAAGAGTTGACGTGTACAAGTTTTACTTTTCGCTATTTCTTCCAACACAATTTTCTTCCCTAAAATAATAAAGCAACATTTTAATTAACTTGCTGTATATTTGCAGAAGCTGTACAAGTAATGAATTGCTCACCATCCAGCCATTGGGCAGTACATCCATCCATTTATCAACACAGCCGCACATTTAACAAAAACAAACTCACGTATTTAACTCTTGAAAATCTCTTGTCGCACGTTGAAGCAGCGATATACCCGCTAGCCAGAATCTCGGCTCTTAATTCCAAGGCCACACCTACTTTTTCATGCATGAATATTCAGTAGTTTGAAACTCCGCCTACAGAAGGCGAGGAACAAGTCATTACCATATTTCCAGTAAGGTTGAGCGAGTTGTCGCCCTTGCAATGAAAAGACAAAGTTTTGTCGTTACAAATACGTTTGAAATGGTATGTGACATACATGCAGAAATAATTTACAGTTGTACACATGTCTCCGAAAAACATTTATGCTAAATAGACAGATTACATATTACATTTACTCAAGCTATGTTGGCGCTAAGAACAATAACTTAGTAGCCATTTTTTAATTTTGCAAAGATCATTTTGAAATATTTTCCCATGAAAATGTGAAAATATGCCTCATTTAAAAATAATTTCAGAATCTTAGTAGCTCAAGTTCGCATTAAAACATTTATGAGGCGTCTCGTGGGAAAACCGGTCCGCACAGGCTAATCCGGGACGGCACTTTCCGCTTTTATGGTATTTTCTGTTTCAAGGAAGTCTCTTCCAAGCATAAATCCACTGTAGGAGGAAAGTGCCGCCCCAGATTAGCCTGTGCGGACTGCTCAGGCTAATCCGGGACGACACTACGCACATGCATTAAGCCCTGGTTTCCCACGACACGCCCCTTATGTTTTTATTAGGGCCCCGCATTTTTTTTGCGGGTGCCCTATAGTAATCACCCTGTCTGTCCGTCCGTCCGTCCACATTTTTCATGTTTTTCTTTCATAACTTCAAAACCGGTTCAGCTATTAATTTGAAACTTCATGGGTGGATAGATCCCATTGAGGAGAAGTGCAGTGCACAAGAACCGTTACTCTGCACTTCATAATTCTGGAGTTATTGCCCTTTGTTAATTTTTCATTTTCAGGCGGAGTCAACTTTTGGTTTCAGCTCTCTAACTTGAGAACGAATTGAACTATTTTAATGAAACTTCATCCATAGATACCTTATATCGAGACCTGGCTTGGGATTACATAGGGGGTGGATGGGGTCACTGTCAACGTTACCGTTACAAAAAATAGAAAAACGGTTTCTGCTCAATTACTCGAGAACGAATTGAGCTATTGTAATTCAACTTCATACATAGATACCTTTTATCAAGACATCGCTTGGGATTGCATAGGGGGTGCGTGGGATCAAGGTCAAGGTCACCGTTACTAAAATTAGAAAAACGGTTCCTCACCTTCAAACATGCTATCAATCGGGGCCCGCTGCCACTCCTGTGACAAAGCTCTAGTTTGTTACATTGTATCTCATTCACCATTAAATTGGTAGAGCCGATACAATTGCATTGCATATTTCCCATATTTGCATGTATATTTCTCATGTATACTTTATATTTGAACAGTAATTATTGCATTGAATATTTATTTACATAGATTGTATTTGTATGAACTTTGCCGATTTACCAATAGCAAATGAAATCTTGAAATTGATACACATGTAAAAGCTTTTGATCGCTGACTAAACGTTTTTTAGGAATAATCATACACACTTGTTTCTTGTTACCATGTAAATAAGATATTCAGTTTCAAATGATTTTATTTACTTTGGAACACGTACCTCTATTATTTAAAATTTAATAATTTTAGATTTTTGGTATATATCACTAGTATTTGGCCTCGTTTTGACGATTTTGCCGTATTGGTGACTCACAAAGTAACTCTTCGTCTATATGGAGGCATAAATACATTCGTCTTCAATTTAATTATTGTACACCATTTGTTTATAAATCTATTATATGACTCAACTGATACCCCTGTTTGTATATTTGTCGTTTTTGCAGATGTTCGCCATAGAATATTTTCTGAGTATTTAACATCCAGTTTAATTACGCCATGACATACGTTGTGGAGTAAATAGGCGTGAAATTGTCACATCCATTAATTATCCTAATGCTTCATATTTTATCCGGAAAATGAGGAGCGAACAAGCTGTATTTCTTACGAAGTGCAATGTTGAGCAATTTTGCATTTTCAAACTGTGTTTGACTCGAAAAGTTAAATCAGGCATTCCAAAGAAATGTTGTATTTATGGCATCCGTGCATACAAATAAATGTACATGCATGACAAAAAATAAAAAAAATAAAACAGAGCCACCATCACTTCGCATAATTTCGGCAAGGGTTCAATTATCAGTCCAAGTTTCTAACGAAAAGTTGAGAAAAAAAAACAAACAATAATATTGCCTTGTATGCGCCAAGACAATTAAAATAAAATAAAACAAATAAAACTGAACTTTTTGGCATTACAATAATTACAACACTAATCCAAAAGAAGACACTTGCTTCTGAGCCTGATGAGCAAGAAGCAATTCCAAACTCTGTAATATTAATTAACGTGTTAACGCTCTTAAAATCCCCACAAAGCCGCCAGACCAAAGGTCACCAGGAACACCCAAAAGAGAAACGAACTAGAAAGAACAAGGGATAGAAATTAAGGTCGGGACGTGCGTTTTTGTTTGCGAAACACCCGTCGCACTTGCGCATCATCACGTTAAAATACAGCATTACAGCATTAGTCATTGTCGTTACTTAACATGGAGAAAAAAGAACGATAAACAGCAAAAGGACGGCGTTTTGCAGATGAATAAGCAAGGGACACTTTACAAGTGACAAGAAACGCGGAGCGTATTAATGAGGCGGAGAATTTGATACATTGGGCTCGTTAGTAGCTCACCGTGGGCGCCCGTTTACTCATCAGGTAGGTAGACCACGTTACAATGGTCGGGCCCGTTTACTCATCAGGTAGGTAGACCACGTTTCAATGGTCGGACGTGGTCGCAAGGTGTCATTTGTCGCGCAAAAATCGTAACTAAATTAATTACGAAATTCAGCGACGGTGTGGTCCAAAGGGACGATGTAAGGACAAGCAGACACTGACTGATTGTCTGTGATGTTGACAAACAGAAAAAGGGTGAACTTGAAACAGATGTTTTTGCGGTACGAAAATCGAATCCAGCGGTGCTTACACTAGCAATAAGTAATATGCAATGCGGCGCAGTGAATGTCCTCACGACAAGCAATTTAAAAAAAATCCACTGATTAAAAAAGACAACCTATATATTGCACATGAATAAATAAGGATCCTTATACATTGCACAAATATTAATAAGAGACATCATATTGTACATAATTCGTCCATAGAAAGCCAAAAGGGTCTATCAGCCTTCGTTGTTCATATGCTGATTGGCCCTTTGTCTTACAATGGACGAAATATATAACTAATTGGACCATTTAAAAGGCCATTATACTAGACGTTTTGTTGTTTGTCCATGTGTTAAAGCGTGGTTTGCCATATACAAATACACTGATATGCGTGTATTATGAGAAATAAAACGGTAAAATATATTAAAGTAGGTTCATATCATTTGTTAGAACAATAACATGCACTCGTATATCACAGAAAACACGGCAACTTCAAATTGCAGGCAATAAGTAACATTTGCCAATGACAAATTTCACGACAAATGAATTGTTTGCAACACGTGTGTCATAGCCAGACAGTGATGTTGTAAGGGTACGTAAACGTGGCGACGACAAATTAACGTCACTTCGTCATGTGCGAACATTCTTCCTAGACAGCAAGTGTCCCACACTGCTGTTTTTTTTTTATCGTGATTTTGTCTAATTAGTAATAAACACAAACTTGAGTCCCAGATGGTAGAACCAGTACTCTGTAGCCAGGAGAAATATCACATGAACGACCCCATCTGAGGATCACTGGTCTCGATCTTGCAGGTTGCAGGGCGGACTAAATTATCCATTGACCCAAAGCAAACCCAACGTGTGGAACTTTGTAGCACCATTTGTTTTATTTAATGTTAAAGTATCATTTCGCCATACGATATACGATTTCCCACAATAACTGCAGCTGGGACCAAAAACTCCTTTTTCAGTCGATTTCGAAACTGTAAATGTTAGAAACAATATAATATGTAAACTAAATTTTAACTGCAAACAACACCGCCGTTTTAGTGAATTAATCGTGTCTGTCCTGTTAGAAATCATCTGTGACCGGATCAGAGATATTGGACTCCATGGAAAAATATATATGGTAAAACAGTACATATTACCGCTGTACTGGTTAGTGCATTTTTTGCATTTCTTATCAAACATTCGGAAAGAGTTATGCATGTTTACATATGCATAAATATTCCTCTGAGATTACTATTTCAAGCAGTAAAACCGCCAGACAATATCCCAAATCGCATTGCAAGGTAAGTGACTGTTTTTGCCTGATGTACGAATACTTGTATGCACAATTTAATTACCATAACAGAACAGACGGGGGTCAACATTCACCTAAGATTAAAAACTAACATCATAAGAGAAACCATGTATTGTCCTCACCAATGATTTATCAACGGAAGGGCGCAAGGGTGGGTAACTCATTCAAGGCCAAAAGGAGGGTGGACACCGGAAAGGCGGACACTATTTGCTGGACAGGTGTTGCGGTGTGGTTGCCATGGTTTCATATTATTTATGCGTTTTTACGTGACACATGTGATTAGCGACGTAACAGCGTCGGAGGACATTTTAATTAGCGACCACAATTACGTTATGAAGCCTGTCGCCACGTGGTTTAATTTATAGGACCATTATTTCCCGTCAAATCTAGTGAAAACATTATTAAAAAATTAAAAATGTAATTTCTGTTGTCACTGTGGTCAGTGAAAAACTATGTAAAAAATATAAAAAATGTATTCATCTGGTTTAACTTTATATAAGAATAGCTATGATGGAAATCGACCACAGTGATATTAACTAGTTTTAAATATTAAAACTAGATGAAATATACGTAAAAATACGAGCAATTTACCATATTTCTCAAGTCGAAATAGGAGTTACCCGACTAGAGTATACAGTAGTGTGTAGGATTATAAATATTTTGATATAACGTACAATACTAATCCAAAATTCAATGCTTTTGTATAAAGAGTAGATCTAATACACATCTTTGCTCAAATAAAAAACCACGGTGAAATGTCAAAGTACCGTTAAACGTCAACTCTGGCTTAGTATTTCTATGGAGTTCTGGGCTACTATTCACAAAGCTCCTAAGAGAAATCTTAACTTAAGTTATATTTAAGTGAAAATATCAGATCAAATTTTCTATGTGAAATCCAATGACTTCTATACAATAAAGGCTGCATTACTAAACATATAAGCAATATTTACAAGTTTACAACATTTTAATGTTCAAAAACCCATACTTGAAACAGCCAGGGGCTTAAGGAATTTTATCAATTTAAGGAATTTGCTTAAGGTTTCTGAATACGAGCACTGAAATACACCTAGAATTCATTGAATTGCTATCAAAACACACATTTCTTTCGCAGGCTTGAATGCAAGTGCCCGTGCAAATATATAGCATTAAGAAGCGCACGGTCCAATCTAAGTTTGCAAGACTTCTGGTTGAGTGCGTACCTGTTCAAGTGACAATTCCATTTAAAATAAAAGAAAAATGTTAAAACAATGAACCGAATTTTAATATTTAAACAACCGAAGGAATGTGCAACAAACTACTTGGAATGCCAACCATTATAAGCAAGCAAACTGACAAAAAAGCTGACCAAAATGACAAGAACCACGAACCACCGAAGAAGATAACATGAAATCGTTTACAATGAAAAGGACCCAGCAAAAAAACGATCGTTATATGATACTATTGAACCAGCATTGTTTGCAAAACGGCAAAAATGACAATATCTCACGATTCTCTCCTAATTGGGACATAGAGCGGTCGTGGAAGCGGACCTTGCGGAGACAAAGCCAGATTTGACAATGAGCCTCATCTTCCTTATCGTCAGCCGCGCGTACTGAGCACAAAAAAGCAAATTCTGGGAGGTTTCAAGTACCGAATCTTCGACACCCCTTGGCCATTTCGTTTGCGGTTGGATTAACCCATAAGCATGTAAATGCCTTTGTTACAGCGTCTAAGGAGACCAGTAAAGCACATTTTCGGGAGCTAAATTGGAATTTATCCGACTAGCAATATCAAGCGAGGTTATTAATTTTATATGGCAGTTAATGATATCAGTATAAACAGGAGTTGGAAAGTGTTTTTAATGAAATTTTTTTTTTATAAAAAAAATTGGGGTTTTAATTGAAATAACAAACTAGTGGGGTGATACCATGGTCGTTGTAAGCAGTGCCTTCGTGTATATATATTCATATGCACTTAAAATAATAGGAGCTAAATCCTGTCTTCAAGAATACAAAGGAAAGTGAGCACTATGAAAATGTTTGTGTTTGTAGATCCATGACAGTGCTGTACAACTGACGTGGCATGTGCTGTTTTTAATGATAAAACTATTAAAGGGGCATATCGACGGTATGTCCCATAAATATAGACTCGTATTAAAACAAGACATATTCGATTTATTTTACAAATATATTTTTCTAGTAGCAATAATACATTGATGTTATTGTTAAGAAAAAATATATACAATGCCTAAAAATATTTTTCAAAGTACGGTTCCAGTAGGAATCGAACTCAAGCCTACAAAATCGCGCAGTTCAATGAAAACTTTCCTACGCTACACTTCAGTTAATCAATAGTGCGCATGCGCATAGCGGTACTTCATTTCATGAACAATTAATTCATATCAATTTTACTACTACTACTAATTTTCCAGCGCCCGCGAAAAGTGTCAAGGTGACAACTTTTTTTAATTATATAAATAACATAGTTTTTGTTTGTTTATACAAACGAGACCTATGAGTTAAGCAATCATTTAATGCATACTTCATGAAATATAATTTTATTTTTGAAAATGTTGCAACGTAATAGCCATCGATACGCCCCTTTAATCATAAAATGCGTTCCTCACTTGAATCAGAAAATTGCTAAATTACTCATTGCCGAAATATTCACTCATCGAAAAAAGATCAATATGATTTCGTACAAGATCTATCAGAGGCCATTCAAAGGTTGTCTGCGCAAAAGTTTTAATGTACACAGCAATAAAATATCAAACCAATAATTGTAATTAAACACCCAGTGTCGCTCGATTTTATCACTTAAAACTTTTTACTGCGCTGGCTTTTCTTCAATCCTGGTCACAGCCATTTGCGTATCAAACGCTCGCAACGAATGGATGGTTGTGATTCAACATTGTCAATTATCATACATTCAATATTAAAGAGAAATATATAATGATAAAACTATGCAGTAAATGGCAAAGACGAGAAAGCCAAACATATTTCTAATAACAATAATGTACTCATAATATTTGTATTCAATGACCGATTTAGTTAACGATGTAACTATTTAGTAAATAGGTAAATTGGGAAGACCAGTCTGCAAGATGTATTGCTAGTAGCAATGACGATTTAAAGTTACCATCTTGATTTATTGGTTTTATTTATTTATGTTGACGCAAAGACTATCAGGGTCAACCTCAAAATATTTCCTGACTATATAAATCACATATACTTTTGTATTTACAATCTTATTGAACATTGCGTATCCCAATATTTAAAATAGTTTCATATAAATAAACGCTATTTCGTCGGGGGTAGTTATATCACTAAAACATATACATGAGAATTATTCGTTGAAGCATTTTACTTTATTTGAAACTTTATTTAAAAGCAATTTAATAGTGCCCAGAATTCTACTAAGAAATCTTGATCAGAAAAAAGCTTATAAAAATGCTAAAATGGCGAACTTTTGTCAACTTTGGTAGTGAATGAATAAAAATCAGAAAATGTAAAATGACACTTTAAAATTAAAATGCGCCTCGGCTGGATGCTGATATAAATTTGAAACTTCTATCTTAAATGCGTTGCTTACTCTAAAGAACGGTTTACACGTTACAAAATAAAGCCATATTCATTGCATGTCATTTCTACCGGGTTACTTAGTGCACGCACTAAATTCGTACTACACGGGGTAATACACGGTTACAAATCGGCGACGCCCACGTGTATCTCTCATGTATCTATTCGTCACATCATGCAATGCACGTCAGGGCAATGTGCTGCAAGATACTATCTAAAGGAAGTGACGTCACGATTATGACCACACTTCGTGTCTTTAATGCACACATACTTATAAACACGTTCTGATAGGAATAAGAGTGCGTCAGTTTATACACCAGTTAACCTGTGAATATAATTAAGTAATCTCTAGCTGAAATCATTACGCGACGATTGACTGATTGATTGTTAATCAATGATGACGTCACCTGCTACTATAACGTGGGTTTATGCACGAAGCTGGTAGAATGTTTAGCCTATCAATAAATAATGATATTCTAGCATATCAATAAATATTTTTTTCACAAATGTGTAATAGCAAAGTGATTTCACTAGCCACATTTGACATAACCACATAGATCGATAGCGAGCGGCGCACACGAGAGAGTGTCAAATGAGATAATACACTGTATGATAATTTATTATCACCCGGTGCAAAGTGCGCCGCTATGATTATAATATCGACCGGAAGTATTAGTGAGGCGCGCAACATAACGACCTAGAAATCGGTTCAATCTTCTATCGGAGGTGCATACATTGACTAGTGATGATGAGTGTACGCCACCGCCGTCTGTCAGGGTTGATTTTGATGACGTACGGTTCAAAACAATGTTTGCGGTTAAAGGGATAGTTTCACAGTTTGAGGTTAGAAATTCAAGTTTTTATTTAAAGACGGAATTTCAAAACAGGAATTTGTAGAATCTATTAAAAGTTTTTGTCTCTTATTCTGTTTAGATTGGAAAACATACTTATTTTGGTATTTATTTTGCCTTTTTGTTTAAAAAATTACTGGGGGTATGTCTAGCAACTTTTTCTCGAAAAAATAACAGATATTCGTCAAGGTTTACCTTTTCGCAAGCTATGTGATTTTCAAACCTTGAAATATGAACAATAAGTGCATTATAGAACAACAAAAAGTAGGTTGTAGAAAATTATTTCTCACAGCCAAATAACTGTGAAACCGCCCTTTAATGCACATATATGGGTACATTTTAAGGCTACAATGTTATAAGGTTATCAAAGTCAATGGATGGGTGAATTGGTGTAGTTGTTTATTGATAAATTCCGAAAATGAGTAAACACATATTTTCATCGCAACAGATCTGCTGTCATTAACTTTTCAATATGTAAAATGAGTAATGTAATGTTATATAAAATTTTGGATTAGAGGTGAAAGTAGACATGCATTTCGTATCAACTAAATTCATAATAATACAGTAATATACGTGTTAAAATCGTTATAAAGAATAAGTATTCATAATAACGATGTAAGATTAATATTTACAAATGTTTGATATTCTTAAATAGAAACGCCTTGAGTGTTGTGTATCAAAGTGTATTTGTATACCAAAAAAAAAAAAGATACATCCATTAATCTAGCTGTTTACGACTTTTTATGCCCCAAATGTCAATTTACGCGACGGCATTCTGAAAATCTCAGTCGACAATAAAACAGAATTTCATTCCCCGGACGAGGAAATAGATTTTGCTTCCAGAGATTGCGCACAAATATAACAAGATCACATAACCAGATTGTGTCCCTTGTTAATTTCGAACCGCGTTTTCTTTATCTGGCATCCATCAGCTGTTCATTAATAGGACATAAATTGTTTTCCAAGTAATCATCGTTATACACTAAATTCAAGAATCATTTGAACTTCGCACTTAAATAAACGTTGCCCCCAGAAAGCGTCGACTTTTCATTGCGTTACACAAACGATAACGTTACTATTAGGCTAATATGCAAAATGGCGGACTTCAGAAGAGCAGCCACGTGACCAATTACTTGGCCGCGACGTCCGTTACCAGTCAAAAGCTGCATATTTGATAGTAATCCCTGTGTGCTGACATTTATAAAGCCACCTAACAATAATAGATAACTTAATTGGTTTATAATTTCGTCTTGTTGAATTCGAGTAATTTGTGGCATAGCGCAAGCTTCGCAGTTTATGTTTTCCTCTTCAATATATTATTTTTCAAGAAATATCTCTAATCAGAATATCGTCAACATGCCGGACAGCATACAAGTGGATATTCTTATTTTCGTCACCAAAACTGTTTGTCCATTAATACTAATTACTATAATCATTTTAAATAATCTACAAGTACTTGGCCTAAATTACAATGCATATTAAAGCATAGTCAAATTACACCACCGACAAAAACATGCAACAGTTTCTTTTCATTATGTTTGTATACAGTTTAAAGATAAAACGCACATGTTTAAGCCCGGTTTATACTACTGTATCTTACTATCCAATCTTAAGTTTGTTTTGCTATGCTGTGCCGCGTTACAATTTCATTGTAAAGGGAAGTAATCACATTTAAGGGACGTAATTCTAACTTTTAGTTTTACTTTAATAGCAAAACCACAAGCTTTAATTCAGTTATATAAAAACTTCAAATATATACAATAAATGTTAATAAACTTACAATTTTATGAACACGTTTGGCAAGTAATATTTATATTTTATTTATAAATGTTGACTTAGTGTGCATTAAGACACTAAGTACTGGTAGTAATTCTACCCAGGAAATCTTTTGAGGTAGACTTTTGATAGTCTGCTACAAAATAATACAATTACAGATAATGGTAAACACTTTGACATGTCAAAGCGCTTACCTGTATGTTTGAAAAATATAGGCAGATATTAAATTACTGTTGTATGTTTAAAAGATATATTTCTAAACGAGAATACGCTTTTAACTGAGGTAGCCATAATACGATTTTCTTTAAGGGAGAATTTGTAAGTTTTAATAACTGGAATGTTTGCATGTAAACACCGAATTGATATCACCATAAAAATATACAAATTAATTCTTTCGACTGTAGAGAATGAAGCTTTAAATACGTTATTAAACATGTACTTATAAATTATTAAAATACAGACTCAGTAAAACACCAAGAACAAATCAAAACGCTGACAGCGTAGAAAGACTGTTGGCGAGAAAAGAAACTAAAAGCAAAATGAATTATGAGAGTATTTTTATCATATTATAGGAACATTTATTGACGTAAGTTACCTGTCTGTTATATCATTTCTACAAAACAAATCTCGAAACTCGTAACTAGACACTCTACTTAAAATTGGTATAAGCTGGTATTTGACCTGATTGAAGATTGAGATCCAGGCCACTGTCTTTTGCAAATTAAAACTTATATAGCGCGCGTTTAATGCTATTTATCTACGACATTCTCATTATTATTATTTTTAAGTCGTGGAAGGCAAATATTTTTTGTGTGCAAACTGTTTAAAAAGCAAACAGAGTTATATGCATACATATCTATCTGCAACGGGTAAAAATAGTCGATGAACCGTTGTTCGAAACAATGTTCAGTGCTTATTATCACAAGCGCATTGCTCGGTTAATACCAATTTACTTAAAAATAAGTTAATTAGTAAAATACATTCAACAATTTCTTTAGAAGTACGATACTTTTCCACAATTCTTATGCATACGTCAAAAATAATAGCAATAGTCAATCGAGTGGTTATGATTGCTCCGCTATATGTACTGCGTCAATACACTGTTGTTAAACTTACGCAATGTTATGTAATACGCAGTTAAGCACTAAACAGCACAAACAGAGAGGCTATCATACTTATGTGAATAGACAAAACATGAATTCACTTGTAGATGTGGACTAAATGGTTTAATACTATTGTTTTTAGTGCTTTTAAGTCGGCTCTATTTCTTGTCATCTATTCATAGAAAGTAGCATTGATAACAGAAAGCCTCACTGCTCAGCGAGCGAAGCTTAGTAATTTATCGATTTACTGACTCGTAGTCTGCAGAGAAAAGAAGTAGTTCTCTCAAGACCGAATACAACTACTAAATCCTGTTGGCTTGTGCCAACAGTCTAAAAATAGTACACTGTAGATCATGAAATAGCCATACAAGGGAGATAATTGCTAAACAGTTTATTTCAGTCTAATGGAAGAATGTTTGTATTTTTGTTTTGTGTATTTATATTTATAAACAAGTAAATATGTTGTACACGACATATCTTTGTTATATATCGAATTTCAAATATAGGTTTATCTATTGAATTCATGCGCGTTTCTTTAATGTTTGCACTAGTACTGGTAAATTTTACCCAGGAAATCTTTAGAGGTAAACTTTTAATGTTTACTGATGCAAGTTAAGGTATTACATTGTTCAATATGATAACAACATAGTAACTGATTGAAAATGATATAAACAAAAATGAAAGTATATGCCACGAAGTAAAAACACATTAAATATTAAAAATATAGATCAGTTAGTTGAGTCCAATTGCTTCAACCTGGCTACAACAAGGGCTAACTTCATACATAATAAAACAATAACTTGTAATTTTAGCATTATATATCATACCAAATACGTTTTTAGACTTTACAAAAAAAACAATATAGCCAGGGTCATGTCGATAAAACCGTTAATTCAGAAAATAACTTTCAAGTACTTGTCGAACTTTATACATCTGATTTTCTTTTTACTCATATTTGACACCATCGCAGCGTCCGTTTTACAGTTTAACATAATTGAAATTGTTGTTAGAACATTAGTTTGATTGGCATTAAAGTCCAATTTCAAACGCGAACAGTCTTTCGACAGCACAAATCTGATAGAAATCTCTTACATCACACACCCGTACCAGATTCCGGATAGTTGCCAAATTATGCAAATGCTGCAAAACACTGACACACAGAATGGCGTCCTTGCCCACAGTACGTCCGGACTCAACCTTCTAACCAGAGGAGAATAGTGATAACTTCCAACTACATGTATTAAATCTCGATTTTCTTTTAGCACGCTTTTACAGCATTTTACACTAGCTGTAGCAGTGAACAATCACCTTTCACCGAAATGTAAAATGATTGAAAACATTTGCCACACGTGTATTTTGCAACAAAAGAACAGAAAATATTTCAACAAGCTGAAATTCAATCTACTCATTACGCTAACTACCGGTACTTTAAATAGTGTGTTTATGCTGTTATGTTCTCGCAAGTCCTCAACGTCATAGCAAAGGATTGACTATTTGTTTCACGATTTGTGTGTGAAACTTACTGCATGAGCATCACGATACGATAGAGGGTGGGAAATCACACATTTTGCTTTAACAAGAAATGTTTCCATAGCGACCGTTTGAAAGTATGCTAAGCTGGTTAGAACGTACTCATGAGTTTCATGTCTGAATACGGAACAATTGTTTACATAGAACAATAGTCTTCTAAAACGTTTTAAATAATTGTAGCACATATATATTAACACGAGAGTTGGAAATAATATCCGCCACCAAGTTCATGCAAGAATATTGTGTACAAACGACCTTGACCCAATGACCCTTCTCCAAGTTACTAATGAGTAGCCATGGTTACCTGTTGGGAATTATCTAGGTCATTTGTTTGCTGCATATACTTGTCGTGTACATTTGGAACGTTCTGAAAACATAATTGGTAAAACATTCGTATCAATGTTCATATCACAGACATTGCATTTTATTAAGTCTGCTAATTTCAATATATTGGTAGAAATACTTTGCTCTTTTAACTATTAAAACAGTCGGCATGACATATTCAGGAAAAAACTATTTCCGAGTACTGAAATAAATTCTTTGCTCTTTTACAATAATCAAAACATCGTTTGAAATAGTGATTTAGATCTTCATTAGTACATTCGTTTTTGTGCCACGTGTCAGGCACACGTACACGCGTGTGTTTTTTATCCGCAGGATTACACGCATTTGATGCATTTGATACAGGCACGAATGGGATTAAGTGCAGTAAAGTACAGGTGAACTTTACTTGACGCGTGTCATACCTTTCCAATCACAAAATATTTTCTCAACGCCATTTGTGCAGAGAACTCTGTAACAATTATCTGAGCATTTGATTTTATGTTCTTATAATTTGTTGATATTTTACACCATATTTGCAGACTTTTTGTCGATGACTACCGATAATTTCGCGGTTGCGCCACTTAATTGACTAAATTGGTGCACACGGTTTTTATCGAGCAATGGTAACACACAAATCAGAACTATTTATGCATATACTAAATAAGTTAATTATTTATTACCGATCATGGCAACGTTATGACTTACATAATAACTAGATGTGTCACAGGCAAAGATGCCCCCCCCCCCACCCCCACCCCCGACATGTTTGGACACAGACAAAGGGCGGGTCGTCAACACTAATTGTTGCCTCCACACATTTATTTTGATATACATTATATAGAATAAAAATGACAAAGGGCCATAATTCTGCCAAAACTTATTCCTCGCCTACTGTTCATATTAAGGTCCTTCAGCTATGAAACTTTTAGTGAAATCCGACCAGCAGTTAAGGAGGAGTTGAATCCACCAAATTTTGGACGTTCGTACGTACGGACGGACAGACGGACAAGTGCAACGCTTAATGCCTCCAACTTTGTGAGGGCATAAAATGTATATAGAAAATCGTATTGAACGAACTATCACAAACGATTTATGTGCAGTACAAATACTGAAACAAAATGACATTCAGCGGGCTTCGATGATAGTTTGAAAGGTCGGTTAATAAAATATAACCATTATAAAACATTACTATTGTACTGTTAATATAAACAGAGTTATATTACGAATACGGTCTCCACTATACACACGATATAAAATGTGTTGCTAATTTCTTTTAGCATAAGCATACAGTTCACTTCAACTTAAATTTAGCGACAGTCTAAAAATGAAAGTGGTCGAAAGTTTAGAACAAAAACACACAAATCTCAACCAATTTCTGCGCACATATCAAACATTTACCGCTTACATAAATTCCTTCACCTTTTTTTTGTATATTGCGTCTCGAAAGCCATGATATATTGCACACATCAAATTAAACATTAATTTTGCTTATAACTGTTGGCATGATTAAATACGTCGAATTCTAGAGAGTGTCGCTAACACGTTTTTTATGAAGAGAATAGCGTGTTTTATTTGGCACTTGTCAGCTGTTAAACATAATGATGTACATGATCTTTTGACACGACACTTCCATTCATAGTGCTAAATGTCATAATTGGTTAGTTACACAGTCGTGTAACTTGCAGCGGATTAATGAAAGTAAATTTTCGAGATATGCGTCAAACAAAAGTGACTCAAACTCATGGTAAAAACATCATAGACAGAAAGAAAAGGGAATACGTGTTTTTATAACAAAGCAATTTGAGATGAGGATACAAGAACTTGAAGAAGTACTTTAATAAGTATAGATCTAAATGTGTTACCTTTATATTATGAGTAAACGATGTCTTACACAATACTTTAGTGCTTCCATTTATATTAAAGTACATTTTCACATGCGCATTCGACTTTTACTAAGGCACTCGAATGTATAAGCTAATTTAATTCCTGGACGAATGAAATCTGGAATGTGTTTCGCATCAAGCTGTTCTAATTGCCGAACATACGCGGTGTTTGTATTTAACAAAAGATGTTACTCGCACAAAAGCGCAAACCCCATGCAGTGACGTTATATAAATCGAAACGTTGACAGCATATTAAAACTGTTGGCGACCAAAGAAACTAAAAGCATTTTTGCAAACAGGAAATATTTGTTTGAATGAAGTTCAATTTCCCACCTTTAACCGTTATAATCTGGCTTCTTATTCAATAATTTACCACATCATAATGAAAACTAATTTGTAAGTAACGAACACATATTTTGTTCGAGCTAATTATCTTAGGCAAACGGAATTATATACATGCCATTTAACAAGTCAATCTGCAAGGGCCAGAATAACCGATTAAGCGTAGTAGTCAGGCGCACCGATTGTTAGTGCTTCGTAGCCAAAGATCTATAAATAAACATGTTTATTTAGGTTACAATATACTAATTCCAATCCTTATGTAATTTAATGTAAAAGCGATAACGTTAACCCAAAATAAATGCAACATTTTGTTTGCACATAGAGACCCTCATAACCATACCTTTTCTTAAAGATCATTCTAAGCTAAATTGATTTAGGCAATAAAAAGGGTATGCCATGTAATATGTAAGAAAGAACTCGACACTAAACAAAGTTGACTGTTTTATCACCATCTTTTTACCGGCTACTTTCTAGTTGAATGTAACCCGCCTCAGCGCAAGTGTAATTCTGAAGTCTCCAATCTTAAAACATATCTGTGATTTATTTGTGCATACCAATGCTTACCCTACCAACATCTCCAAAAAAGAAAATCAAATCAAGTGTCTAAACCTAAAAACACGTCTTCGAGTTAAACTTGTTGATTTATTTAGAGACTACAGCCCTACATGACTTATTAGACTGTTGGCGAAAGCCAACGGTCTTTTGAGAGGGGAATTCCCAAAACAGGTATCGCGGAAAACTACTTCCTTTCTTTGCAGGCTACGAGTCAGTAAATCGAAACCAGAAACAGTCTTAAAACATATCTGTGATTTATTAGTGCACACCAATGCTTACCCTACCAACATCTCCAAAAAAGAAAATCAAATCAAGTGTCTAAACCTAAAAACACGTCTTCGAGTTAAACTTGTTGATTTATTTAGAGACTACAGCCCTACATGACTTATTAGACTGTTGGCGAAAGCCAACGGTCTTTTGAGAGGGGAATTCCCAAAACAGGTATCGCGGAAAACTACTTCCTTTCTTTGCAGGCTACGAGTCAGTAAATCGAAAACCAGAAACAGTCCTTCTCCAAAACAGCAAAAAAAAAAACGGGCCTGTTTTCTTACCTTTTAATTATTTAAGATAATATATGTATTGTGTATTTTAATGTGTATATCATGTGATTTATTACAACTACAGTTTCTAACAGAATAATTTATTAAAAATGTTACGTCAAATTAATGAGACTCATATTTTCCGGCGCTATTTAGGCCTACTTGTATGTAACCGAAATATTCACCTGGGCGTCCTGGAATAAGACCACGAAATTAATGCGCTACATTGGCTATTTTTTACTCGTAAAAGTGTGTTGTATTGTTACCGATTCTTATTCTTAATATTTTGTAAACACATTACTGCAATGTATTAATTTGAAAATGTAGTATGGAAATCGAGAACACACATCGTATGACCTACTTTTGACTCGGTTGGCTACGAATCACTAACAATCGATGCTCCTAACTAACACGCTTCATCGGTTATTCTGCAAGGTTCGTTGCAGATTGACGTGTTAACTGGCATTTATATAATGCCATGCCGTTTGTATTAGATAATTAGCTTGAAAAAAAAAAATTCGTCACTTACAAATTATTTTTTATTAAGATGTCCTGTACTATTGAATAAGAAACCATATTATCAAGTTAAAAATGTGGAATATTGATTTTCATTCAAACAATGTTTTCTTTTTAGCAAAATTTCTTTCATAATCCA
Source organism: Congeria kusceri (assembly GCA_027627225.1). Lineage (NCBI taxonomy): Eukaryota > Metazoa > Mollusca > Bivalvia > Myida > Dreissenidae > Congeria > Congeria kusceri. The sequence goes on along the minus strand of CM051032.1, from coordinate 50,918,658 downwards.
CATGCTTTCAGTTTATTTTGTCGCCAACTGTCTTTCTACGCTGCCAGCGTTTTGATTTATTTAGTGTAATTTGACCTTTATATATCGTTTTTCCCAGCCTACTGAGTCAAAATAGATCATACGATGCAAGCTCTCGATTGTCCATAGTACAGTTTAAAATTAATAAATTGCAGTAATGTGTTGTCAAAATAGTCAGAATGAGAATAGGTAACAAGAAAAAACACTTCGCAACGAGTGAAAAAAAAACACGATACATGTAGCGCAATAATTTGGTGGTCTTATTCCAGGACACTCCGGTAAATATTTCGGTTACATAAAAGTAAATAGCAAAAGTAGGGATGTCTTAAGTTTAAAAATATTTTGTTTATAAATGGACCTTTTTACAAGATGTAATTTTAATAAATCACATGATATACACATTATAATACATATTACATACCTCATCTTAAATAATTAAAATGTAAGAAAATGGGTGTGAAATTGTGCTGTTTTGAAGAAGGACCCTTTCTGGTTTCGATTTACTGACTTATAGCCTGCAAAGAAAAGAAGTAGTTTTCCGCGATACCTGTTTTGGAAATTACCCTCTCAAAAGACCGTTGGCTTCCGCCAACAGTCTAATAATATTACTGTATCATTTAAGTCTCGAACGTTGACAATTTTAAATCAATTTTATATGACGCTGCTTTCCAAGGACAACACGATTGATAGTGTATCTTTTACAGAGATTTTTAAATATTTATGGCATTAGCGAATCTACACATGAACCCGAAATAAACCATCAGCAAACGCAATAAAATGTAAGTACTGTAAATGTTGCGACACTCTAAATGTTGGCTAGGGCGTAGCGCCCTATACGCACAATACGCGAATAAAAAATGCGGAGGATAAAAATAAAATATTCGCTTAAACGGTAAGAACAGAATGGAGAGTCAAATGTGTGTATTAATTTTCCTATAAGAATGACCTGTTACTTGTTCGTGATGCAAGTCAAAACGATGTTTACAATTTGACGTCATCAGTAACATAATCATAAGTTTGAAGTTGAAGTTCCGAACCATTATCAGTATATCTGAGTACAGATTTCTAGCTCATCGTCGTAATTTAAGCACTGTCGCAGAGTGAACATATCTTTATGTGCGTAGTCTAGAAATATATTACATCTGTTTGGCTGAAATATTTTGCTGTGTAGAACAATCTACCCATAAATACTCTGCACCAATACTGAATTTTCTTTGACATGAATTAAGCATTGAAATTAAATCTTGTCTGAATATGTTTAACAACAGTGTTTTAAAATTAATCTCATTAACACCGAGGTATCAGCTTTTAATGCGAACATTTTTTTTGTAAGCTACTGCATGAACTTAAAGAAACAAAACGCACGAAAAGGCATTTCTAATCGATACTACAGGGGTAACCATCGATTCTGAACGCATTTAAATCGAGCTCAGCATCCTTTTTTGGAAAGTATTCACTGTGCATCTTCCATATCAAACCCATCTGAAGCCGATACATTTAAGTCTAGGACACCGTCGTTTCATCTTGAAAGGACCGACGGTGCGCATGCCGGTGTAAACTGTATGTACATCTTTGCAAACACCAGTCGTGATTAATGTTCATGTTTTGATTATTGTTCATAATAATATGTTCTATATTTTCGTTTAACATTTCGTAGATTACATTGTTTTTGGTTCAGTCGATAAAACTACATGTATGGTACTTGATGAAAATAAGTTTCTATACTATCGAACCTTATTACTTAAAACGCCAGAAAAGTGCATCAAATGCTCCAGAATGCACCATTTCCCCCCTTATTTCATTTTTTCCGTGGGGGGGTGGTGGTGACCCCCTCTCACACCCTCCCACCCATGATGAATGTTCTCATTTTCGTATACATTTTACAACCCTGGCTACGCCCCTGGTTAGACCCTTTAAATTGGATATAATAATTGTTTTTCGTGACTGTAAATGTTGGGACACTTTAAAATTTTAAATTTTTCCTGTTTCTAAATTTTGGGACACTGTTTTCCAAATTGGCAATTAAGTTTTGATTTCCATTCAGTCGGCAATTAAAAGTCGCCATCAAACTGTTTTTTCACCAGCACCGATAAATTGCGATGTATTAGCAAAAAGTCAAAGTTGTGAATGCGCATGTGGATATTCCATCTATCCGTACCCGTATCTCATCTTCATAAATTACTTCATAAATGACTTTCATAAATTACTTAATGGGGCAAAGAACTATATCCACTATATCGACTGCGATTTACTTGTTTTATAGGGATTAATATACACACCCATTACGCAATTGAACCTAACGAATAATGGTTTTGTACCTCAACTGATGATTCTAAATGTTGGGACACATGCAGCAGGATGTATATTTTCTGCTTCTTAAAATTGGGACAGCAAAACAAATAATTATTTTTAAGTGTCCTAACATACATTGTTATGATATATATTGCATTTGCTCGTGGTAACCTTGACTTTATGTAATTGATACGAATTCATAAACTCTATCTCGACCTCTATACAGATAACCA